>JALPQI010003161.1:0-89517 GCA_025490895.1 Thaumatotibia leucotreta | reverse complement strand
ATTGTACATTATCACAATTATGTATCCAACTACATAATCATATTTACGTAAATAACATCCTCCGGTAAGTAGACCACTTTACATACGAAATTATACACTATATAGCAATTTCACTTTGGTCCCTATTCAGGTCAATAATAATTATGATGTTTGTTTTTAAGGAACGAAAGGAGTGATAACTAAAACATGTGGTGTCGTTAATTATTGATTGCACTATTCAAAAATAAAATGGCGCGCCATAGAAACTTCAGAAATAGGAGCTATTCATACGACTACGACGACGATGAATTTTATGGTCATTCAGTGGAGGAAGACAGCTGTTTGTCACCGAACGATTCTGCTCAATTCCTGTACGATCGGTCGAGGAATCAGCAAGCTATTTCCCACTTCCTTGATAGTCACGACAATATTGAGGAGGAAACTGAGGGCGAAGCAGATACCTCGCGACCGTCTCTCGAGCGCCGCGAATCACTTGATATTCGCTCGCTGAATCTCACTGAGCTTGATGAGGCCAAACTTATGTCATGCTTAGACGAATTACGAAATGTCTTAGCAGATACAGTACCAGAAAACATTCTCATGGAAGCTGCATTAAAATACAATTTTGATTGCAATGTAGCTCTTGACAGCATTCTGAATTCTAAAAAGGAAGCACCCAAAGCAAAAGATACTCCAAAACCAGTGATTACTGTCAACATTCCTAAAGCTGCTGTCATTTCCACAACAGATGCACCAAAAGTTATAACTACAAATTTGCAGCCCAAGTCCACAAGTGCTATAAAGGGATTTAAAGTTGAACAAGAAAAAAATACTAGCCGTCCTCAAACACCCAGAGATCAATCTCCTGCAACTGAGACTAATAAGAGTGATGTGCTTGAAGAAAATAAAACCTTAGGAAAAATAAAAGAGAACAAAATTGACCCTAATGTCTTGTATTCAAATGAAAGAGGTTCTGATAAAGATCATCTGTATATAGTAGTGATTGGGCATGTTGATGCAGGAAAATCTACTCTCATGGGCCGCTTGCTCTGTGATCTGGGTGAAGTCAGTCAGAGAACTATACACAAATATGAACAAGAGAGTAAAAAGATTGGAAAACAAAGTTTTATGTATGCTTGGGTGCTTGATGAAACTGGTGAAGAAAGAAATAGAGGCATCACAATGGATGTTGGGCGAGCACAATTTGAAACCAAAACTAAGAGAATTGTAATTTTGGATGCTCCAGGGCATGCTGATTTCATCCCCAATATGATTACTGGTGCCGGACAGGCTGATGTGGCTATGCTCGTTGTAGATGCAACTCGGGGTGAATTTGAATCTGGGTTTGACCTTGGGGGTCAAACTCGTGAGCATGCTTTACTTGTAAGGTCACTTGGGGTCAGTCAGCTTGCTGTTGCTGTTAATAAATTGGATACTACAAATTGGTCACAGGAGAGGTTTGATGAAATTTCAAAGAAACTGAAAGCATTTTTAAAACAGGCTGGTTTTAAGGATTCTGATGTGACCTATGTCCCATGCTCAGGATTAACTGGTGAAAACTTGATTAAACCATCAACAGAACCCGAGTTGCTGAAATGGTACAAAGGACCTTGTCTCCTAGATGTAATTGACAAATTTAAGGTTCCAGAGAGGCCTGTATCTAAGCCCCTCCGCATGTCCATCAATGATATATTTAAAGGGACTGGTTCAGGATTTTGTGTAGCTGGTCGGATTGAAAATGGTATACTCAACAAGGGAGATAAGGTAATGATATGTCCAACAAAAGAAATTGCAGAAGTAAAAAGTTTGGCTATTAATGATCTACCAAACAATGTAGCATTTGCTGGTGACCAAGTCAGTGTTACATTATCTGGTATAGATATTCAAAATGTTGCAGTTGGGTATTTACTGAGTGATCCAATCCAGCAAGTTCCCATTGCCACTCGTTTTGAGGCAAGACTTGTTGTTTTCAATGTCAAAACTCCAATTACTAAGGGATACCCGGTGCTTCTACACCATCAGTCTTTAGTAGAGTCTGCTCATATTGTGAAACTGAAGGCTCTTTTGAATAAGAGTACTGGAGAAGTGATGAAGAAAAAGCCACGTTGTTTGGGAAACAACTCTGTAGCAATAGTGGATATAGAAGTGAGCAAGCCGATTAGTATAGAGCGCTATAAAGATGTTAAGGAGCTGGGCCGCGTGATGTTGCGTGTAGCAGGGGTCACCGTGGCTGCAGGCCTTGTTACTGATGTATTTAATATATAAGGTCAGTAGGGCTAAGTCCGGCATATTTTATTTTGAAGAAAAGTCCGTCATATGCGTCTTATACTGTTCAATTAGCGTCGGAAATCAGTTGGTAGACGGACTTTCCTGATAGACGGTCTTACCCGCATTGACCTTAACAAGTTATAATTATGGATCTTAAAATGGGGTGACAGTGAAACTTAATTCAGTCTTCAAGTTATAATGAACATAATGGTAGATTTTAGAGTAGCTAAATAATAAAATTAAGTGTCAACATTAAAATGTAAAGTTACGCCACGTAATTCAAAGTCACCCCAATTTAACGTGCCTTTAAATATTGTGCTTAATTTAATTTAATTCTATTTTTTGTTTGAATCTAATGTGTTGTTAGTTGACACCACAAACATTACCAAAATGATGTTATTTGCATTCAATACTTCATCTCATAAGCGTGGAAACGGAACTAAAATTGAAATTATATCATGAAATTAATTGTTCTGAGGTCAGTCATTTTATTGGTACATGGTATTGTGGTGCTAATGGCATAGCTGTTGATTATATGGGCCTGTTCACACTAGTGATTCACTTGATGGGCGATTTAAAAGCGATTTCTATACAAAAATTGCACGCGGCGATAGCGCCGCGAGCTCGTCGCGTGCAATTTTATATAGATATCGCTTTTAAATCGCCCAAGTGAATCACTAGTGTGAACAGGCCCTACATGCTGAACTTGTTAGCTCACTGACATACAATTTGTGTAAATATTATATTGAAAATTATAATTTATAAAACATACATTTTAAAAATTCACTAAGTTCAAGTTGGCTAAGGGAAATAGGTATTTGAAGTAGGTATTCCCTTCTGTTTCACTTAGTCAACCGACCTTACGGTTTTATTTATTTATGAATCGCCCAATTCTCCTCACAGTAAACATTGAATATCGAATATTTCGAACAGCATCTATTTCTGTCACTACAATGAAGGCTTAATTAAAGCGATAGAGACAGACGCTCGAAATTTACGATTTTCGAAGTTCGCGGTAGGGCCTTAGGAGTTGCTTAGGAGTGGAAGAATTCTCTTTACCGACAGAATCTCCCATT
Source organism: Thaumatotibia leucotreta (assembly GCA_025490895.1). Classification (NCBI taxonomy): domain Eukaryota; kingdom Metazoa; phylum Arthropoda; class Insecta; order Lepidoptera; family Tortricidae; genus Thaumatotibia; species Thaumatotibia leucotreta. The sequence continues at coordinate 86,194 of JALPQI010003161.1, read as the reverse complement.
GTGTCTATGCCTCTTAATTTCAATATTGTTATAAGGGCGCTCGTACACCTGTAAGTTCTTACGTAAGTTATAGGGACGGAGCTATACTAAGGAATGAGAGGTGAATATCACTATCTCATTCCTTAGTATAGCCTCGTCTCTATAACTTACGTAAGAACTTACAGGTGTAAGGCTGGCCTAAGATATTTTGCTTTTCTGTGTAGAATCAAAATAATATTGATTACTGAAAATTATGTGTAGGTACAGCAACGTCAAATACTTTGTAGGAGCCAAAGTAACGAAAAAGTTCGGTACAGTCATAGGGCAAAATAAGGAGTATACATATAAAAATGCTCAAAATATGCCCCAGTGCATAAGGTATAAGAGGATTATTTCATACATATTTTTGCACTTGACTGTACACCATAAGTAGATTTAGTATGGTATCAAAGTATTTGACGCTGACTGTATAATGCGTGTTTGGATTATTTTTCTTCGTCGTAGTCTGAAAGTCATTAATTCAAACAGATAATCAGTTATATTGTGGTTATGTCGATCTGTGTGTCGAGGTAAATTGGGGAAATAGGTAGGTACTGTTTCGATTTTGCTACTAAAGTTGGGAAAGTCGAAATTATATCCCGTTCCATTCGGAAAAAACTAAAAAAGGCACAATTTTATAAACTCACAACCTCTCACAACTGTTAAATGTTATCTGTGAATATTGTAAATGTCACTTAGTTCACATAGTTGTCAATAAATACATAATTGGGTATTTAGATATTTTTTCTGCGTGTTGTATCTACATCTACTTTACACCGTTGCATCGTGTTGGGAAATACAAAGCGTTAAAATCACAAACAAAATATTTAATCATGTTACGAGGAATTTGATATGTCAAATTCAGAATTTGTAAAAGAGTGGACTAAATTAAAGGATTATTTTTTAAGACCCTCTCAAATGTCTACAGCAGAAAAGGTACTTGCGTACAAACTGTTTTTAAGACCAATCCTCGTGCACAATTGGCTTAAAAGTAATTCAGGTGACCTGGAGGCATTAGAACTTCAAGCTATCAAGGATATATTTGGTGATATTAGTAATACGACGTTATATGAGAAGTTTACCGATTGTGAAATTATGACTTTTATACAAGTCGAACAAATCAGATTTAGAAGAGGCGCCGAAAAGCTACCGGCGTATATGCGTGACATGTTGAAAGTCTTCGCCAGAAATCCGACAAGGTATTTTAAAACTACTAAACATGTATCGGAGTCCATTGGCGCTAGAAATAGGAGTAAGGTCCCATGTGCTTGCAATTCAAACTTCGAAGCTAGTTCGTCACAATCCAAGCCCGCAGAAAAAAGAAACTCGAATTACAAAGATGATCCCCACAAGGCTAGAAGGTCGGACAGGTTTGAAGCAGGTACCTCATCTGGTAGAAATCGAAAAAGACAAGCACCCAAAAAATATGTCAAGTATAAGACTTCCAGCGTCATCATAGACTCCAGTGAAGAATCTTCAGGATGACGTAGGGATTTCATTAAATATATTTTGGCACAGTAACGTATTAGAGACAACAACGTATATACATATCAAGTGACTCGCCAAGCTTAGCAAGCTTGCATCCCTAGCACAAGTGCATTTCGTGTGCACTTCGAGCCTCTTGTTATTTGACAATTTGACTGTAGGTATTGATTCACAAAAGACCTAGGGTAACCCTATTCAGCTAATCTAAAACTTAGGTACTTACATACTTATTCTTATCATGTCATAGGTGGTTAACCATTTAAGCTTTAAGAGAAAATGAAATACAAAATATTTCTTGCTTTTTGTAACATTTTATTTTAGGTTTAATAAAACGGTATGTTTAGTCGGTTCTTAGGGTTTTCGGGAGAATGAGGATAAAAATTGCAAACCCTTAGGCCTTAGTATCATCTACCTACGCACCACGCACCCCATTGCTATAATTTTATTGGTGTTGTTAAAGGCTTCTTCTTTATAAATCTAAATTTTAGGAGTCTGCTCAATTTTTCCGGAAGATTCTTGAAAGTCGTGAAGTCTTTTCTTTAAAAGTCCTGCAAACAGGACTTGATCTCTGCAACATCAACATTGGATAATAACTCAAGCTTTGACTATATGATGCAGTATCAAAAACCGACTCGAGTCTTCTTGAGTCTCTACCAACACTACCTACTTGTTACTCTGCTTTATTTTATTTTTGTGTTTGTTTGTACGTTTCTTACAAAAGTCAAGCGGGAACTACCCAATATGTTGCTGATATGGCGCCATCTAGTACTGAATCCTGAACTGCGTGGCCGCGATTGGACCGCAGAGGTTCTTGCCACGCATCCAATCTGAAATGGAGAACCGATGGCGACTAAGCCCGGCGTGCGGGAGGAAGTTGTTTCCGTCAGCTTGTTCGTAGAGCAGTGTCATGTAGCGGTGCGGCCCCGTGCCGGCAGATGGCGACGGCAGTCTGTAAGCTACATGAAAACACGTCAGATGACAAGGGGTATAATTGCGATTGTGGGGTTAAAACTTAAAACACATAATAAAAAAAATGTTTTTTTAATGCGTCATTGTGATATTGGTTATAAATAATAATGATGTTACTTACGTCGGTAATCGACTCCATTGGTTTTGGTGCTATCCTTAGTTTTTAAAGCAGAACCCTGCGGCAGGAAATGTAATTCGTTTTGAAAACGCTTAGATATTTAACGACTTACTAATAGATTAAATTGAGTTAGGCAATATAACTTACTGGAACGTTAAATTTTAACATGTGAAGGTAGAACTCTCCGTCCAATTGTGGCGGAGCATCTGGGTCCACAATAAAAAGAGTGTAGTATTTTTGCTGCAAATAAACATAAATATTCGAGTTTAAGTGATATACGTACGATTAATAATAGAATAGCCTAAACTAGAGGTGCAGTTAAAATCAGGCAGGCACGCTACGCTTGCCTTGGTCGCACCGATATTTCTATTTCTATTATATTATTTTATGTTTAACTTCGCATTTCCATAAGCACAATCAGCGTCAAATACTTTCTAGCAATGAAAGTAGACCTATTCTAATAGTACGGTAGTACTTACATCATACTAAATACATGGTAGGTACCTAACTACCATACCGTAGTGTACCTACCGAACTACTTGGCTATTTATTACCTTTGACTGCTACAAAGTATTTGACGCTGACGGTACCTACTTAAACCTAGGTGTATTATAAAAACGTTAGACTGTCTCCAGCTGCGAAATAAGCTATTTCCTAATGTATAATAAATTTGATTGATAGTTATTAATTGCGAGAATTCCTTACCGAGTCAGCCAAGTCGTATTGGAATAGCGGTTCCTCGATAAACACTTGTTTCGGCAGCAACACATCACAATTGTGATCGTCCACTATGGTCCCCCCAGCACTCGTTAGATTTAGCCCCGTCAAGTGGTCACATCCTTCTAGCAAACTCTTTACTTCTGTCAAAAAACACTGATCTGATAATTCATATACAGAGAAAAGTAGCAATAAACTTAGATTAAAATCCATAGTGTGTTGTGAGCCAGAACATGAATTGGGCGGTTATGGAGAAATGTTGGTGCTGTAGGTTTTGCGTTTTGTTTTGAAAACTTTAGTAACAACTCGGTTAGGTTCGTGGTAAAGTTTGTAAACAATCGTTTTATGGTGAATTAGGGTATAGTCAATAGGAAACATTTAGGTAGGTACACTTAAAATGGAACCCTCGTTTGCATGCCTATTATACCTACATTCACCCCATGATACCCCATTTGTTTATATATTTGATTAAATAGTTAGAGAACATCCGTCCGTATCTACTAGTAGTCCGTTTCACCCCGTCACAGTCTAAATTGCATACAACCTTATGTAGTAGTATCGTAATAGAATCGATGTCATGTAAGTGTCACCATAGACCAAAGAAATACCTAAAAAGTTATTTTCGAAGAATACATAGTAATTCTACCATGATGCAGCCGAAACCTCGGACTCTTCATCATCCGTTGTCCAAGAGACAAATGTCTTTGGAAATTTCCCTGCGAATACGCTGCGCTCGTACCTGGTGCCATGACCACCTTAATCTATTGCGGGATCCCAGGGTTTGTAGAAAAATGAAATATCAGCTTTATAGGTCGTTTGTCCGACCGATTCTCACCCACGGATGTGAACTATGGTCTCTAGACAGCCGCAATAAGAAAAGACTTCAGACATTCGAGTTTTCTGTGCTTTTGGAAATTTACAAGTCCAAGTATTCTTCCCGACACCCTAAACGAGTACGACCAGATTATAAGACAGTACTTGCGCATTATAAAGACGGAAGTATCGACGATTATCTCTCCACCGAAAGGCCTACTTGGGAAGACTTATGGTGCATTGAACATAGAGTTTTCGATTGTACAGAAAGTAGTGATACAAAAATAAAAACAGTGCACTGGTGGGATAGTTCTCGAAGAAAAAGTGGCACTAAGAGAGGAAATACTAATACGAAAGGTGTTCATATTTGTACATAGGTAAGATTCATCGTAATAAAGTACCCACACGTAACTAAGTATGCCCTTTATGTAGATGTTAGTCCAGGGTATAGTACCTATAATAAATGCCTGTATACATACAGTTCTTAACTGCGTTTTTATGGGTTGATCAAAAGTAGGTATTTGTATTAGTCATGGTCATGGTTGTAAATATCTATTACTTTGAATAATATATGTATATGTATCGATACCTATAGTCCCCACAACACAAGCTTTCATTCAGCTTACTGGTATAGGACTAGGTCGACTTGTGTAATACTGAGTCCGTTGATATTCATATTATTTATAACTTTTTAATTAATTAGTTTTTAAACATGCATCGCCAGTTTGGGAAGAGAATTAGATTTTTTTATTAAATTCACAATTTAAGTTTATGCTTACGTACCTAAGTACCTTCAAGTAGTTTTTCTACAAATGGCCTAAGGGCTTTGGTTGAACGTATTAGGTATATAGGGGTTTGTGCTTTATTACGAAAGAATCACAGTCCTCAGGCTATAAAATCAATGAAACGAAATGAATTTACTGCATTTTTATTAGTTCACTTTTCTTACCACTTGTAATATATTTATAATCTAATTCTGCTTCATCCATTCACATAAAATAAAACTAATCGTTTGACCTGAGGTTTAAATAGACGTTATAAAAATAAATTGCTTATCTTCGGACCCCTCGGGGTGCCATAATATCGAGTTATTAGTGTGGAGTGGACACAAATTGACCATCCTGTGTAATCGACGTGTCAGATGACGTAAGCGACTCATCGCCTTTGCACCTCGGGCTAATTGATCCATTCTAACTGTACCTACCTATACAAGGTGCCCACGAGGAAAGGGAAAAATTCTAACAACATATTCCTGAGACTAAAAGAAGCAAAAAGTGTTAAATGAGTTTTGGTCAAATCTGCAAAAAAAATAATTTTTTTTTGTTTTTTTTTTTTGTTTTGAAATATTTTTGTTAATTTGATTTCTGTCAATTAAGTGTGACAAGATTAAGACAACATGGTGATAAAATCGTTTCCTAAAATGCGTTTATTATAGCGTAACGGTATAAAACGGTTTTAAGAAAAAAACAGATTTTCTCTTAAAATAGACTGAATCGAGAAAACTTCATATGACATTTTTAACTTCAAATTTGGCCAGAAATCCGCTGCTGAATTTTTTCCCTTTCCTCGCGGGCACCCTGTATGTATATTCTTGTGACGTAGACTCAACCAATTGAAACCCTGACTTTAATATATCCTGAGTGGCCTAGGGTTCCAATTGGTTGACTACCTACTTACTAAGGCAAAAGTCACTGACAGGTACAGTCAAGGGCAAAAATATCTGTACACTTTTTTACTTATGTCTGGAGCATAAGGTTTAAAATCGCATATATATTTATGCCCTGTCTGTACGACAGGTACCTACTCATTCTGTTGCTTGATCAATAGGGATGAAGACTATAGTTGAAATAAATTATTTTTCTCAAACTTGCTACGGAATGTTGATGTTGCTTACTTTAAATTAAACCCGGAAATACTATGTATCCGGTGTCATGTGCTAAGAGAGCTAAAGAGATTTCATGTATTTATTTCACACCTAGGACTGCAAACAAACTGTCTTTTGTTTTGAAACGTCAAATTGTGACACTAGGTCTTGACATTCAGCCACAGAAAAAAAATAACCTTAGAACTAATGTCTAAGATACCACCAGTTAAAAAGATTAAAAAAAAAGTTAGGCGCGAATGTTTTTTTAATGTTTTACGATACTGTACTATTGGTTTATTTACAAATTAAATAGTATGGTTCGGCGAAATCAGTTCCTTTTATTTCATGGCACTACAAATCTCGGCGAGAAACAGGGTTACAGGCCGCGTATCCCTATCTGGCCTCAGTTCCTTCGGCCAGAAATATCTACTTGGCCTGTAACCCTTCGTTTCCCGTCCTCTATAGTAATGTACTATAACACTATGCACGACATAATACCTACACGAAGAAATTATTACTAAGATGTAGGTAGAATATGTAGATTGCGGTAATTTTTGTACAGAACTTCCATTTAATAAATTGAAAAGAACTTAAAAGAGTAGGTCATTTGGCAGTACTCAAACGTGACGTCACTTTTGAGTATTTCATATAAAATTCCATAGTGGTGATCGTTTTGACAGTTCGAATAGAGATGCTGATTTGACTTGCCAGCCTATTCTCTTTTTAGTTGGTTGAATCCTTAGTAGCCATTTGTTTATATCAAATAAAACACCGGAAGTTATTGGTGCCTGTATAATTTGAGAGCCCTGGAAAATGTGTACGCTTAATTCCGCAATATTTTAGACGGTCCGTAACGGTACTCTATTTCATATAGCGCGTCATGCCTTGCCGTGTTGTTCATATACCTAGGAGACAAAAGGTACCTACCTAGGAAAAGTCAAAGCAAAAATATAGATGCGTGTACAAAGTACAAAATATGTTTACACCCCCTTATAGTACACTAACAGGGTTGTCCATACAAATGGAAAGGTATTTAGCATTTTGCACTCTAAATAGTATACTGTAGGTACCTATATAGGTACATATCATCACGCCTTAGCACATGATTAGTGCGACAGTATGTCGCTGCGAGATTCCCGTCTTTTACTAACTATATTAATAAAAGAGGGACGGAGTCAATCTCGCGGCGACATACTGTCGAACCGATCTTGTGCTAAGCGTGCATATTGTTTTATTCCTTTGAATTTTGAAAAATGGGCTTAAATTAGTGTGACTGGTTAGATGAAATTTAATTATTTTATGAACTCGCGTGCCGAAGTTAATTGCGTTGATTGACCGGCGGATTGTCAAAACGTCTCTTATATCCAAATCAGAAAATCACTCATCAAAATAATTGTTTGAATTCAAGTTGCGGCTTAGGGGCAGAACACATAGATGACGCGAGGCAATAATTGGTAGCTAGGTAACCTACTAATCATCACCTGTGTGCGTATCATGAGCTATGGCAGTAAGTTAAAATTTAAATAAATAAATAGATACAAGAAACCTTATTTGCGGTCTTTAAGTCCTCGAAATTATTGTTTTTCACAACGACGAATTCGGTTGACTTGGCTTAATGTAAAAAACGGACGGATATTATGTAGATGGAGGTGATATACATATTAGGTATTACGGCAGGTATCATACCAATATTTCAGGTCAAAATTCGTAGGTAATCTAAATGAGGTGACCTTGAGCTGATGGACCTACGTTATGGTTATCAAGTTTTATGGCCGATGCATGTGTGTTCTGTGCCTTATATCAATATTTAAGAATTAATCGAAGGGGACCAAAAAACGACAATAATTCAATCAAATAAGTAACTGCTCACGATTTCTTTTGTGATACAAACATCGGAGCATCAGTATAGGGCCTAAACTGTATCGCGATGTGTCAACTGTCAATTCCATAGAATAACTGTCAAAAATTGAGAAGCCGAACCCAAACTGAATCGCATTTAAGTGGCCATGGTAGTCCCCCGGCCTATATGTGTTAGTTTTTAGTAAAACGTCCCACTTTGTCGCTTACCATAAAGACGAGATTTCCTTGTATCTTCATAGGAATAAACTGACAAAGCGGCTTTATGACAAACGACAAAATAGGACGTTTTACTAAACTCACTCACATATAACATTACGGCGTTAGAGCGCATGTTCAGATATTTTTGAGCACCGTGGCCGCTCCGATATATCTAATGGCGACTATACCTAAAGACAAAGTCCGATACAGTCAATTTGTGAGGCGCCAGACGAACACTCCGCCGATAGCTGAAGTTACTTAACATATTGAAATCTCTGAATGGGTAATTAAACCAACACTTACGGGGCTCATGTCAAAACACCTATCTTTTGTTTCTTTTCTTCGGGGCTCGTAAAATACGGGCACGAGCGGCGTAGGCTGGTTTGCTATTCCAATTAACTACCAGGGGTAAGCGACCTTCCGCATCAGTCTAAACCAGTTGGCAAAATGCATCTCGAAGTGCCATTGCGACCCTTCTACTTTTCTAGGTTCCACAACAAATAACATTTATACTATAAAACCCGACCAAATCACTATCACTTCTTTAACATTCAAGAAACGGATGATTTCGACCATAGGCTACGTTGAGCTTAAGATTAGTGCGACTCATCATCTTCCTTTATTAACAACAGCCACGTTTTTGTTTATAGCTGCTGATTTTTCTTCTTTTTTCAGTCGGTTTCTCTCATTACTGAGCACGACCCTCAGTAATGAGAAAAACCGACTGAACAACTGACTGGACTATTCACGGTATTTGTCTAATAATGTATCCCGATCTACTTTTCTCCAGACATTCTTGTTCTGTGCCACTCGGAGGCAAGCCTGGGTACTGGTTCTTGTTAAGATTTTGATTACACCAATCCTCCGAGTAGGGGCACTTGCCCTACCTCTCTTCCCATCCATCTGGCCGACCATTATCAGTTGTCCTAAGCTGTCTTCTTTCCTGGTATCTGTCATTCTCGTACATTTATGACTTATCGCTACGATTGCAGAATGGCATCTTGGCAAGGCCTGCAGATGTCCGAAGAAGCGCTGGTTTGTCGCAACAATTGGCTCAGGAAGCCAGGATTGATTATTTTGGGCAGTGGGCTGTCCACTTGAGCATTTTCCACCACTAAAACATTTTGAACGCATCTATCCTTTCTCTTGTTCTTGGCTTTGTGGTCCACGTTTCATGACAAGTACACCGGTTTATCCAGAGAGTCGCCCGCGCTCGTGAAGCGACGACAACACTATCCCTTGCGCACGCGACGCAGCCTCTCACCTCCGTCCCACGCGCACAACCTTTCCTAATTTATATAAACAAATTATTTTCTCATCTTATAGCAACTACTGGTTTTTTATCAGGTGATTTATGCTTGACTGACACAAAAAATAAAACCGCTTACGGCCATTCGTTTGCCGCTTTCAGTAAATCATACTTTCATGCACCTATATGGATTGCCAAAATAATGCCTCTGTCACGTGGTGAGACATTTCTCAGAATGCGGGTGGCTCGGGTGGTCTTCGCCGTTTTATAGGTGCTTGCTTTTAAAGTATTACGACGTTATTCGAAAAGTTTGGAAATATCGAGCGCATTAAAATATGATACCTACTGAACTGACATTGCTTGAATAGCAGGGCACGAAGTTCAGTTTGCATTTTGCTTCTAAGTAGATATCAAATTGCCCTCCTATAGGCAGTGCAGTGTTCATAGCATTCGTATGTAGATAATTTTGCGGGCTAGTACGTGATGGTAGAGACATTATAGCAGGGCTGTCTAGAATAAGCTCATTCACACTTCACACACATCATCAGCAGTTCACTGCTGGACATAGAGCTATCTTATTGCTTGGTAATGCGTTTGTACGCATTAGGAGGAAATGTCCATACTTCTATAGCCGCCAAGCTGGGCAAGCGGGTTAGTGATCGCGGTAGTGTACCTATACATTATGATGAATCTCCAATATATTAATGATCTCAAAGAAGCGTGTGAATCTCAAATCACATAGAATATAATAAGGAAAAGTCAAAATTATAGAAAAACTACAGAATCTCCCACTTGTTTACTATGCTACAGATGTTTGTTTAAAAACTAAATAAGCACTATTTAGCTCATAACCGCAGGAGGTCCAAATGATTGATTGACCATAGACATAAGACTTTGTTTTTCTAAGAGTGACCATGACTAATGATGATCCCATGATGTCACTCTTAGCGCCGCATGGATCATTCTGATGGACCTGATGCTTCGTGGTTACAAACCGCAAATTAATTCACGTCTTCTTTTAGCTTTTTATTTCGTTTTTTAATAACCGGCCGTAGTAGTTTTCCAAGAAAGGGTGTCGTGATAGGTACAATGTTGTTATAAAAAGTTGCTCGCTACAATTATGTCTCTCGGAGTCTCGGAGCTATCGTCATCATGTCGTCGGGTCGTCACATTGATCAGTTCAATTAACATTCTCATATAAGACCGAATATTGGGTAATTGGTCCCAATCGTCTTATCATTTATGTACGTACCTATTTTATATGTACAGAGACTAACCAAACGTATGAACACTAACAACATTAACTTGTTAGTTGTCATAATAATTATTTAGAATTATTTAAAATTAACTTGAGATTTTACGCTTTTCGATATCTTTGTTAAATTACCTTTTACAATACAATTTTAAATAATAGTTCAGGAAAGTTGTTATAAGATGATCCCTCATAAGTTCTTTCCTTCTCTTATAAATGTAACATGCATATTAACCATTTTTCAAACCGTATGATCAAAAAAGCCAGATGTTGCTAATCCTTTCAAAATTAAGCTACCTATCTTTATATTCTATAGACGGGGTCAGAACTGGCAAGGGATTTGCGTTACACTAAATAAATAAATATCTTGGGACATCTGACACAAACCGACCTAGTCCCACGGTAAGCTCAATTAAGGCTTGTGATGTGGGTACCAGGCGGCGATATATACAATAGATAGATACATATAGAGATACTTAAATACATAGACAGCCATGACCAAGGAACAAATAATTGTGATAAATAAATACACAAAATAATGCCCTCGCCGGGATTCGAACCCGGAAACTCCAGCTTCGTAGGCAGGGTCACTACCAACTAGGCTACGGAGGCTGACAACTGCTGCTGTATTCGCTCGATGATTGATTTCATTGAATCTCAATACTGAAAAATCTTACAACAAATTAAAAATTAAAAAAACCGACTTCAACCGGTTTCTCCAAGATTCCCGATTTGTATCCATCATTGGTTTCCTCAAATCCTACTTTCTGAATGCAAATTCTTGTAAATGAAAATTACCAAAAGCGCCGTACATGTACCTATAACAATTGAAGATATCCCTCGATTTCTCCAAGATCCCATCATCAGACCGCAACTTGGTGCCAACGGGACCATCTCGGGGTAATACACGTTCGATCACAAAGAAGAAATTTTAAAATCGGTTCACTATTCTCGGAGATATCGGGTAACATACATACAACAAAAAAAAATTCAATCGAATTGAGAACCTCCTCCTTTTTTGAAGTCGGTTAAAAATCGTTGTTGCGGTACCGTCTAACCGGCTTCATAGTCCACACATTCGACGTCATTGCACGGTGTCGTCTTTTTGACAGGAAGCCCATCTATCGTAAATTAATCGACATGGCTATCCAGAAACACCAAATTATGGAACCGGTTTGGCGTGTGCGCCGAGCGACCGGAAATACTAGAGAGATCTGAAACGGCTTCGCGGCCAGTCTGCATTCTGGTTGATTTGATTTCATTCTAAGCAAATTGTTTTTCCGTAGTATTTGCCTCATGTTAAATAGTTATAATTCTAAAACACGTAATTTACTTAAGCTTTAATTAAATCTAATTTGAAATTGAAGAAATAATCAATAGGCTAAATTTAGTGCAAAAAATTATTATTTTCTGTAGTATTTATTGAAAAGATCAATATTTTTCGATTACGGTGTATTAAAAGTGTTTGATGGGTACATTTTTTTACCTATCGAAAAATTTGTTTTATTTTTTTTAATTTCGTACTCTGAAAACGGTGTCGGCCATGATGTGACGTCATAGGATCTTAAACTAACGGGCCATTCCATATGAAATCATCAGATTCTGATTTCATTCCGCGCTGACTGATTTTTAAACAGTTTGAAAAAAATCAAGGATGATAGTCTTAAGTAAGTTGTACGTAAACCGTCAATACTTTTTTTTTTACTTGCTGTTCATCCAGATGGGCCCCGCTTTAAGTTTCAATTTACCTGTTTTTGAGGTTCCACGAGAAGCGATGTTAATTTGTTTCGGTAACTAATATACATTTTTTATATATTTTTTCTGATTCTCTAGTAAACTTACTTTAAAATGTTATTATCAATATGCATCAAGCTATTTTACTTATTCCATCATAAATGTTGAAAGTTTTGTGAATATGTTCAAATTCCGCCCATTTTCTATTGGATTTTGCAGCATGTCTACTGGGCTTAGGGATTTTTTTTTCTGTATAGTACAAGTATTGCTCTCATAAAATAACTGAGGGTTTGATCACAAACTTTTCATTTAGCTGAAAAAAAGAATGGTAAAGTTGGCCATTTTACGAAATTGCTCAACTTTGACTTCAAATTTCATCATGTTTGGCAATATAAAAAAAACCAAAAAGTTATAAATACAAAAGATAGTACCAAGTATAGGAATCCGTTTCATTTGGTTTGTGTTTTCGATTTCTGTGAGAATTATGATTTTTTTTATGGTCCATTTTTCGGAACTCTTTACGACTATTTTCCGGCGCTCTATGACTTCACTATTTTAAATAAAACACATTAAATTATTCATAACTATATTTTATTAGTCATTAACAACAACAAGAACCTTTATTTAAGTTGCTATGTACGTAATTAAGTATGTCAGTGTGTATGACCCTTGTGTTAATGCACGATTTACGATTTCATGTTCATATCATGCAAAAGTCAGCAAAAAAGCTTGTCACAAATATGTAATGTATATACATATATGCGTGTGTGTGTGTAAAGTATTATTACCTGACTACCTTTACGACATTAACATTTTTGGAGTAGGAATATCTTCCGGCTCGTAAGGTGCCGTTTGAAACTGGCACAAAATTATGATACGACCTGGTATTTTTTATTGTTATCGCATTATTGAATCAACATCATTACTCTTATCTAAAGACAGTAGGCATGTGTAATAAAACCTATAAGTACCCTATTTCAGACGTATTATAAGATGTGCCACTAGCATTTTCATGCTTACCATCAAGAACGTGGTGTACCACTTTTTTGGTTGACTGTACATAGTAAACGAGGGAATCAACAATCATCATTTTGTTGTTTATTACGTTTATAAATGTTGTCCGTGATAAAAAAAAACATTAACTTAAACAACTACTTTGAAACTTCTTGCTAACTTGTAGATTTCAAAAAATCATATCTCTTTCAAAAATCAATAACACAATATAAATAAAGATGATTTACAAAGAGCAAAGTAAGTTCTTCTCTTCTGTGTACTTTTCAGATCTTTAAACTTTGCCAAACATGGTTTTTTTTAACGTCATAAAAAGCAAATTCTACAAAAATGGTTTTGTAATTTACTGTTTTTTTAAGTTAGAAGAACTAAATTCAAAAATATTTTTAATGTTTTCATTTAAAGACTATTTGAGCTGGTTAATTAAAAAAAATACCTGTCTAGACCAAGCGAGCAATCCAATAAAAGCTACTGAACATCACTGAACATTAGCAAAATAACATGAAGTTTTAGAAGTTTGTCATACAATAAGTAATAAAAATATACATACTGTAATACATACATGTACAAGTACACATATTAAATAGTAAATTAACATATAATAAAATTCAATTTCACACATTAAAAAAAAGTTAAAGCAATTTTCATCGACCTCAAAAATCGCTTATTTTAAAACTTCAGACCTATGTATGTTATCTGGCTGTTAGGCTGTTTAAAAATTAAACAACTACGGTTTTATGTAAAGCATACCTATATTATCATCCATGATTTTTTCCATACAAATCGGAAAGCATGCAGCGCACCTCATTTGATGATTTCATATGGAATGGCCCTAACTTCATGTCGAATCTTATACGAGTGAAATTCGCCATGGACATGTATGCATGTAGCTTTGCTGTGACATTGACATAACATAAGTGACATGTCAAATGTTTGTTTTCGGTTTGAGTGACGTCACACCACAGATAATCGAAGCATTAACATGGCTAGTATCGTTTTCGCGCGGTAACGAAAGTTTAAATTTTAAGTTATAATTTTGCGGTTTTCTAGGTCGTGAAAAAATATATTTATATTTTTTTCCGTTAATCAGATATTGATTAATAATATAAGACAAACTTTAAAAATGGGTCGAGTAGCCTATTGTTCCCAATAATGCCAAAGTAGGTGAAACACTGAAGTAGGTAAATAATCTGTTTTAGAATTATAATTTATAAATAACGTAAGAACAAATATGTTACAATATTATCGACTGGGTTACTCCTCGACATATTTTGATCCATTAAGAGGGTGCTCGCGGATGAGGATCCTCTTAATGGGTCAAAACAAATGTCGAGGTCAAAACAAAAATCAATCCCTGTAGAGCTCAAATATAACGTTAATTAATCAAGTACCTATAACTCAATTCGTTTTCTTTTCCTATTTTTTGTGGTCAAAATTCCAGCTTACAATATTGCTTTTAATGGCTATAGCCTAGAGCTATAATAAAAATATTTGCGACCACCAGTTCTTCTTTCAATGTCGAATTTGAAATAGGTAGGTACTTAATGATAAACGTTATAAAGAATATATCTTTTTGTGTAGAAACCTAGGCGCTACAAAACGCTTAGTGACTAAACTCGTGATTACATTTTAAAAGTACCTATGTCACTATTTTAACATGACAAGCAGAAGTCTGCAAAGGAGACTAAAACTGTTATACCTAATTTAAAATAAAGGAAGAATGGCAAAACTGTCTTCGACAAAACTCGGTCTAGCGGACTTAAGGTTACACTCTGATTAACTCCTCTAAAGATAATAAGTACATAGGTACTAATAGTAGGTACTAGTTCTTTTCATGCCGGAAATAATCCTCTACTTTTATAATTAAAAACTGGTAGGTATTGTCACACGTAACTCAAATTCTAGTTTTAAAGCTAGTTCCTTTTAGTAAACTAAGTTCTAAGGGCAGACGGCATTAACGTCAACAACTCTATTGTCAAATATTGAAAGAAAAAGGTATAACAATATTCATAGGCTCATTTCCAAATAAAACTTTTACAATGTGTCAACTCCAAACAATATTTGGTCTTATAAAAGTTACGCCAGCTAATCCAATGTCAAACATGTTTACGAGCGCTGCGCAGGCGCCAGTGGAAACTTGGAAAGCCGATTTTGATCAAGTTGCACAAAGGCTTACTTCTTAGCAAAATAAAGGCTGTTAGAACCATGTGGAATTTGATTGCGGAATAGATTTCCTTCCGGTCGCCCACTCGCCACACGCCCTCGCGCCATGGCCGAATCATTGAATTAAACGAAAACGATTCCTATGATAATGGCTATAATGACTATGGTACTTTGCTGACACCATTAATTTGCGTTAAGTTAGGCAAAGCGGTACAGTTAGGGTACAGACATATATCGAATTAGAAACACAATACACGTTGCCAGATGTGTGTTTATGAAAGCTGTTTACTTTTTTCGGAACATGCTAAAAGAGTAGCTCTTATTAAGATGATGATGGAATTCACTTAAGTACAAGCAGGAAGGAAAAAAATAGTATACTGCCCAATTTTCATAGCAACTTCCAAAAAAATCCGCTTATTATTCTTAATTAAAAACTATAGGTATTTGTAATTCTTCGCCGGTGATATAACATTACGTGAAGTCTACAATGCAACTAGTCATATCTTGAGTCTTAATGTATTTTCTGATCATCATCACAGTTAGTAGAGTAGAAACATGCAAGTGTTAAGCAATTTTAATTTTCTCCTAAATAGGTATATTTTCGTTTAGGTATTTATTTTCTGATGTACACACATAAATATAATTCGTTGGGTAATTAATTGCGTGTAAATGAAATGTCTTAAATTTGGTCATACGCCGCATGCAAAGTTTGTCAGTTACCTGGCAACATCGTACTTTGATTCGGCGACCGCATTAGGCGAACGATCCGCAGTGTAATTCCCGCATTACCTCTTTCAATATCGGCAAAATTTTGGCTCATCTTCAGCCGCGGCTTTACCAAATTTAACCTAAATACTTTTACTATAAGACTAATATTCTTTGACGCGCAACCTGTTTTGTGTTCTATGGGTAGCAAATGTCTGTGACTTAGACAATTAAGGACTAAAATACAGATGGTTGATTGGGCTTTGTTCTTTTTGAATTGTCTGTCATAAAGATAAACTAAACGACAAAGCGCCTAGCGGTGAACGTGTCACGTTAATAGTTTTCAATTACAATAAACTTCGCACAGGAAGGCGAAATTGCCATGGAAATTGAAGACACCAGGGACAGAGTCGCAGATCGGAGCTGACAACATGATCCCAAACAGCTTAACAAACCGTTTCTATTGTTACGACTGACATTTGCGATAGCTTTTCATCATTAATAAGTAGATATACCTGCTTAAACCTAACTTACCATCTTTATACAGTCTGAATGGTGGAAGAAAAGTGAACTCGCTTTTGGTGGAAGTGCCTTAAAGTGACATTAGTTATTTGACATTGAGAACTAATCAGTAATTATAGTGGAACATTACCTAATCCGACTCCAAGACCAGAGCTCGAAGCCTATTCTGCTGCAGCGGGGAGTTAGGCAAGGAGATGTCATCTCCCCTAAGCTGTTTACCGCTGCACTGGAGGATGTCTTTAAGACTCTGGACCCGAGAAGGCTGGGTATCAACATAAACGGCGAGTACCTCACTCACCTTCGATTCGCTGACGATATAGTAGTCTTGGCTGAGACCTTGGAGGACTTAAGTACTATGCTCGTTGACCTCAGTAAAGCCTCCGAGCGAGTTGGTCTTAGGATGAACATGGATAAGACGAAAATCATGTCGAATTCCCATGTAGCACCAACTCCCGTAATAATCGGAGACTTTATACTCGAAGTTGTAGACGAATATATATACCTAGGGCAAACTATTCAGTTAGGTAGGTCCAACTTCGAGAAAGAGGTCAATCGTCGAATCCGACTCGGTTGGGCAGCGTTCGGGAAGCTACGACACATATTTTCGTCCAATATTCCGCAGTGTTTGAAGACGAAAGTCTTTAATCAGTGTGTGTTGCCAGTGATGACATACGGAACTGAAACGTGGCCGCTTACAATGGGTCTCATAAGAAGGCTCAAAGTCACCCAAAGGGCAATGGAGAGGGTTATGCTAGGAGTCTCTCTGCGTGATCGGATTAAAAATGAGACCATCCGCAGCAGAACCAAAGTAACCGAAATAGCTCTCCGAATCGCTAAACTGAAGTGGCAGTGGGCGGGGCACATTGCGCGTAGAACCGATGGCCGTTGGGGCGGGAAGGTTCTTGAGTAGCGGCCACGTACCGGAAGGCGTAGCGTGGGTAGGCCCCCCACAAGGTGGACCGATGACCTGGTGAAGGTCGCAGGAGTCCGCTGGATGCGGGTGGCGCAGGACCGGTCATTGTGGCAATCTTTGGGGGAGGCCTATGTTCAGCAGTGGACGTCTTTCGGCTGATATGATGATGATGCTGATGATGATGATTACCTAATCACAAAATTAAAACCGACTTCAACCGATTTATCCAAGATCCCATCGTCAGACCTTGGTGCCAGAGGGACAATCTCGGGGTTATCGATAGAAAAAATTGGATCACGATTCTAGAAGATACTGAGTAACTTATACAGGGTGTAAGTCTAATACGGGCGAAGCTCTTAACGGGTGTTAGTTTACAACATAATAAGTACATTCAAATAACTTTTACTTAAAATTAGAGCAACAAAAATTTCCATACAAAATAATTCGGCGCGCAATGTAGAGCAACATACGCGAGTTAAAGACTCGTTGACAGCTAATTTCAAAAGCAGATGACATAACTGCCAAATCAACAATAACAAATGTTCGTACCTACATTGCTGCTTCGATAATCTTGAAAAAATTCTGTGGGGTCATAATTAAGAGTAACTTTAAAAAAACCTTGTAATCCATGATTACACTAATGAATCCCATGCGTGGTTTAATTGATCGCCCGTATTAGATTTACACACTGTATACAATAAAACATTCCAATTAAATCCTCCTCCTTTTTTGAAGTCGGTCAAAAAGCATGATTTAATTAATTATTTATTCTATTATATTAATATTATTCGTTCTATTATATTAATTATTTCATCCGAACAGTCTATAAGAATTCTTACATATTTTATTTTTTTGATATAATAGCTGAACAGATAAAGCTTACAAAACACACTAGAACTATGCTGACTATTTTTGATTATTTAATTACAACAAAAAAAATTGTTAAGTAGGTAATACGTATACCTACTATTTCTACAAATTCATTATACTAATCTAACTTCGTCTATATGATTTTCGTATTATTCAAATGTCAAAACTGATGTAGGCCATACCGAAATGAGTGATTAGATTATTTCTGAACTGAGTTCACCATATAGCATGATCGGCGTTGTTCAATATAACCCATTCCGTTCAAGTCTACCTGTCATAAGCATAACAAGTGTACTAACAATACCTAAACTAACACATTTCACACTAGAGTGGCTAGACGTTAAACAAAAGCTTGTAACAATAGCCAAGCAAAGCAGTAAAACTAATAACATGTTGCCGCAATTTGCTAGGATCGAGTAATTCGCTGTGAGGTCAGGTGCGCACGCGACTGCCCAACGCTTGCCGAGCGCGGGAGGAATTTATTTGAGCATCAGAAATGTGGTAATTGCTTTGTTTTTCGGTAGTGTTTTTACGAAAATACATGTCAAAATCAGTGATCTTCTTTCTAATGTCCAAAATAGACAAACTATAGGGTCTATTAGGTACTGTAGAAGCAAGCACTCGAAAGAGCCATCCGGAGCAGTAGTTTTCGCATAGATTTTTCTCATATAAATATTACCGTAGAGTCATGTGGGCTAAAGGTACCTACGCAGTGGGTAAGTGTACGCAATCTCCTACAGTTCAATATACATGTGATTAGCATACCCACTGCGTACGTTTACTCCGCATACGTAACTGTACAAGCTGTGAGACAAATTATATGATTGCATTAATATAGTAAATAAGATCGTTCACACACATTCATAATATATGTTCCTATATTTAGTTATTTGATGACATTTTTGAATGGTGCTTTTATTTGAACACAAATCTATGCGAGTTTCTTAGAAAACTGTGTCATTTCGTGAAGGTTTACAAAATGACTGGAACAAGCTTTATTGCAGTTATATAGAAAGGCATTTCTTTGAGAGTTACAATCGCCGTGACTTCGGTGGCAACTTGTAACATTATTACGCGATTTCCGTGGGTATCTCATTATTTTTTTTAGGATATCTTGGTTAGTTGTCACCTAAGTCCACCAATATATACAAAAAATAATACATCTCTCAAGGGATTCGTGTGATAAGACTGCAATCGAAGTCACGGCGGTTCAAACGCTTTGATAAACGCCCAGAACAACTAAAATCATTTTCCCGTACTCAAACAACGTTGGAAAGGTCGCTCGAATAGGGGCTATCTGGAGGTCGAGTAACAATGGTTACTTTGAGAAACAATTCGAACAACGACCGGGAATAAAACTTCCATTGAGAGAGTTTCTAATGCAGTCACCGCCAAATACGGCGCGTCGTTTGTCAATGCCCGTGCGGCTACGTCATGCTTAAATCTGAACGAAGGTTGACTGGGGGCGTTCATTAATGATAATCCTTTCAAATTTACTTAGATGTTAATGCATTTAGATACATTGTTAGTGCAAACTATCGAAAGAAAAAACAGTAAGATGCAGTCAGGCAATTTCGAAAGTCGTCTAATTTCGTAAGTCACTTAAAAATCACCATTATTTCCATCATATCATATCAAGATTCTCCTTTCCGAGCATTTATGGGGGGCTACCATGATCTCCTAAACGGGATTCAGTTTACGTTCAGCTTGTCAGTTTTTGACAGTAGGTACCTATTCTATGGAATTGACACTTTGCGATTCAGTTTAGGTCAGATCGTGATAGCCCCCATGATGCTCGGAATTACCCGTTTGCACCTTACAGTCGACCAATTGGAACCCTAGGCAACTCGGCACATGGCTTATTAGGGTTAGAATTAATTTTTGGTTTCTTTTTTCTGTATCTTTTTCTACCGGGACAAATTTGACTCTGAGGTTTTTATTTAAATGAGATTTCGGTTAGGTAAGCCAGTTTTTATATACATTTAAAAACCGGTTTGAATTCCCTAGATCAAGCATGAAATCTGTGTGTGGATGTCCTATGTCCTAATGGCTGCAGATGCAGATTAGTTGGTAGGACAGGGCCGCTTATATACTTAGTCGCATACATAATAATAGATGTCATATATTTTACTCTTGTAAAGAAACTTCTTCTATCTTCATGAAAACTATTGATATTACATTATACATTATACTACGAGTACCAGTAAAATAACAAAATTTGCAAAGGTCGGATAAAATAAAAACGTCAGTTGAATTACAAAACTTACTACGCAAAATAGACACGTTTGATGTCGAGTTGCGGAAAAAAAGGAATACAACAACAACATACAAAAGTGAAGTGAGATGTATTTATTTGTGCCCAGCCTAAAATATTACTCAATTTCCCAACCGAAATAAACTACTATTATTTACCTACAAAATAACATCACTCAACAAACTAAAATTAGATAATAACTAAAATAAATCTAAAACACTGTAAATAAATTAAATTAAGGTATTTAACAATAAATGTATTTTCCCTTTGATGTTTACGCATCGTCCAAATAAGTAACATAAACATAATTAAACATTGCAGAGAAATGTTACTAACAACAGCAAACAGGCGTCAAACCGTCACATTTTGCCATTGATAATTTCTTCAAATACAAACACCGGCTTCAATCGGCCGTATTTTATGAACGAAACTTACGCAACGCTATGTGTGTCGCTATTGACAGGCTCCATTAGCACAATGAAGCGTCAGGCCTACTATTGCGAAGTAAATTTCGAGGATTTGTCTCTGTCACTCCAAAGAAGGCGTCATTAGAGTGACAAAGATAAATGCTCAAAATTTACGAAGTTCGCGGTAGTAGGCTCGGCGTAACGCAGCAGCGGCCGTGACATACTATCTTTCCAATGAAAAAAAGTCCAGTTTTTGTAACAGTTTCATATTGACATACGACTTTTTAGGTTCAGGCTGCAGCAAAGATGTTGTTCCAAATGCGTGCGAGTCAAACCAGTTGATGACTTCTCGGTCTTTGCACTGTCACCAATGATCACAAGGTCCAAAGCTTTAACAAAACTTTTAGAGGCTTCATCAACACGGAAAACCAAGAATAATACGAATATTATTGGTAAATTAGTGTCCAATCAGAGTCTTGAACTTCGAATGTGGAAGTGTGTGAGGACATTACGTGCATTTTTAAGTCCCAGTTCGCATGGGTGTAACGTCGATATTGCTAATACATAAACCTTCATTTTCCTTCCTTCCTCTTCAATTACCGCATCACAAACCGCAATAAATCCGATGTATTTCAAACATCCAAGCACCCATAGAGTCAAACAGCGGGAAGCTACTTTATTTTAGAAAGTAGTGCTCTTTTAGGCTGCGTTTCCACCAGAGATGTGCGAGGAAGTGTTTCCATACAAATGACACCTATTCATTAATACACCTCGCTCGAGTCATTACTCGAGCGAGGTGTACCTAATTTGTATGCAAACACATCCTCGCACATCTCTGGTGGAAACGCAGCCTAAAAGAGCACTACTTTCTACAAGTTCCTTAAGGCCATATAAGTTCTGCACCCGTAGTTCGGATCACGCATTATTTTATTACGGTGCTCCAGCATAGACTGGTGACCGAGATTCGACTCGCAAGCCAAGGGAACACGCTTGTGCGTACACCTCGAATTCGCGTCCATTCATAAATACACCCACGGAGGTTGCCCATTCACTAGCTTGCGCAACACCCCCGCTAGACCTTCGGCGGACCTTCCTAGTGTCACGTGTCAGGTTTAACCTTTACGATGACACCTTGTTTGCTTTAAAACTCATTAATGGGAATAGATAGGTCAATGACATCCGGAAATATTGATTCTCCATGTTTTTTGACATCTGCCTTTATTTTTAGGGTTCCCAAGGTTTTTTTTTCTATTTCCTTTACCATTTCTACATACATTTTGTATGGCGGTAACAGAATGGAAATTTCGAAAAATGTATGTTTCATCATCATCATCATCATCATCACATCTAGGGCCTGCTCCCGGTTCTCTCAGTACCGGGAATTTCCCGGTACTCCCGGTACCGAGAGAACCGGTACTGAAAATAATGTCCCGGTTCTTTCCCGGTACTATGTTAAATAAACAAGATGCGTGTTTTTTTAGAGCTGTGTCGTGTATTAACGAATATAGAGATTATGTTTTTAACTCTTATGTAGCTGTGATCGTGTAAAGCACACGAGTGCTTTTGTGTGTATACATTTTTTTATATTTAATGTAAAACATTTATACATAATACAATTAATACATAAAATGGATAAAATCTATAGGTATATTATACCTCTGTAGTCCTATCCACAAAAAAGCTCTATTTAAATTATGACATGTATGATGATGACAGATGTATGGACTAGAAACCTCTGTACCTTCTATGCCTGTCCACAAAAAAAAAACTATCTTTGAATTATGACATTTTGATGTTGACTGATATATACCAATATTAATAATATCAAATTTCTTTGTTTATTTATGTGGGCAATATTATTTCTTGTTCAGATCAACAGATCAGCAAAGCAAACATGTTTTGCAAGAAATAAGTGACTCTGGCACATTTTATGGATTTAAATATTATTCTAAATGCAAATACGATCGTTTTGTTTTTTGAAACGTACAATTGTGCAGTGTAGGTACATTTCAGAATCTAAACTGCCACATTCCGTATTGCGTTTCCTTTGTTTATAAATAATACATACACATTTATTTAATTCAAAACAGCCACATGTACAAATATGACACCTGTGATTGATAGAATATATTTTTAATTCAAAAAGTTGCATATCCAAATACTTACGGCAGTTTTTTTTTAGAAAAAATTCAATTTAATAGGATACAATTTTAAAATCTAAATATTGTGACTCCTTTTTATATAATGGAACACAATATTTACATATTTATTTTATTCAAAACGGCCACATATACAAATATAGCAGTTTTCCTTATAAGTTATAACATTCTTAGCATAATCACTTCTTTTTTGGATTTATGGCACTTTTTCCCAAAAATGTCATGCGTTTTGGTCAACGGTCGAGTCGCAACTGACTAAATAGTGGTTTAGCACTGAAGTTAGTAGTGAAAGCGTGATAGTGCAAAAAGGGTACCTGCATAATTTTGATACTTTCTAACGACAAATCGACAGGTGTCTTAGTGCCACGTAAAATATTAGTGTTTTAATGTCGTTTTTGCAATAAAATATTTTTTCATGATTTTTTACTTGTTTTCTACTTCTGTCTTTAATGGACGATATGTAGTTTGTGAGTTTTGTGACATTTTCTTAAAGGTACAACATTGTCACTTAAGCACAAGGACGCTCTAATTCGTATAAAAATACGAGCAAATTTCGTCCAATGGTACAGTCAAAGACAAAATAAGGGGTATACAAAAACGTTCAAAAATATGTCCCAGTGCACTCTAATTCTGTGTAATAAGAACGTCGTAACATATTTATGAACGGATTCTTTCGATACTTATTTTTGCACTAGACTGTACGCGAATTTGAAAACGTCACATTTAATACGATAAGCGCTGCATTACGGTTTATTTATATTTCTTTGTTCAACAAACAATTTACTAATAAAGTCAAGTCATACGCCGATGGAAGAACCGGACAGAACCGGGAGTCCCGGTACTGGTACCGCTCGGTACCGGGAAGTGAAAATCTCAGTACCGGCCCCGGTACTGCAGGCCCTAATCACATCAGCCGAAAGACGTCCACTGCTGAACATAGGCCTCCCCCAAAGATTGCCACAATGACCGGTCCTGCGCCACCCGCATCCAGCGGACTCCCGCGACCTTCACCAGGTCATCGGTCCACCTTGTGGGGGGCCTACCCACGCTACGTCTTCCGGTACAGTCAAGTGCAAAAATAAGTATCGAAAGAATCCGTTCATAAATATGTTACGACATTCTTATTACACAGAATTAGAGTGCACTGGGACATATTTTTGAACGTTTTTGTATACCCCTTATTTTGTCTTCGACTGTACGTGGCCGCCACTCAAGAACCTTCCCGCCCCAACGGCCATCGGTTCTACGCGCAATGTGCCCCGCCCACTGCCACTTCAGTTTAGCGATTCGGAGAGCTATTTCGGTTACTTTGGTTCTGCTGCGGATGGTCTCATTTTTAATCCGATCACGCAGAGAGACTCCTAGCATAGCCCTCTCCATTGCCCAATGTATGTTTATTTGGGATAAAATATTTCTCATTTCTCATTTACAAAAGAGCACACGATTTAGAGTAGAAATGACATAAAAATACCTATGGTACAACAAAGTAGGGTCACTACTTTGAAAAAACGGCCTTGGTGTGGTCTCTATTGGTGTCTTTGGCTTTGAGCCTGTTCTGGAGAAAACTGCAATTAATTTTTGTTGAAAAACATACTGCAAGATGTTTATTTTACTGAATATAACAAAAATGAATCCGCTACGTGCTTCGTCAACTCACCATCCAATAAAAGATTAATAAGCATCGTCGCCATGCATGATTGCTGAAATATGTCCCAAGACGTACAAAATTCGTAATTAATTTATCTTCTGTGTGTTTTTTTCACTCATTTAGGCATGGAAGAGGTATATCAAATAATAAATGCCTGTATAACGGAACACTTTTGAATAACTTAGGGAAACGAAGTAGATATAAAATTTCGCTATAGATGTAGCGCTGCCATCTCGAAATTTGTAGATCCAGAACAAAATCTCAAAAAACCCGGACATTTGACGGAAATTACTTTTTTTCGCGGACTTTACTTTGTACCTAATACTGCCGGTAAATACTTAAATTAAATAAGATGTTCCCTCACTTTCTTCATATGAAAAGTGTCCGGGTTGTACCCCAAACATTTTTGAAAACTCCCCGGACAGCGCCCGGACGGCCTCCAAACTAGAACAAATCCGAGGAAATCTGAACAGATGGCAACCCATGTAGATGTCCTGAGGTAAAACTGTATTTCTAAATAGATTAATATTGTAGAAATCTTGCTTCAACATCGTAGGTATTAAAGTGAAGTGCTTACAGCGACGACATAAGGATATAATAAATTGATGTGAAATTTATACGGCTTAAGGACTGAATAAAACTAATAGCTAGTGCTAGTTACTTAATGGTAAGCTCTTAAATATTTCAACAACTCTACGTAGAGCAAGCAGTGGAATATAATTGAGAATAATTTCTTGAGCTTGTACTTCCTGGTCCTGGTACATACAATTTTCTAATTTTATAGGCTACAAAAACTTATTCACTTTTATCGTCAAAAGTATAAAAAAGGTTTAGTCCGTTCTTTTATTATCTTTCACATAGAAACTCTTTAAGTATAAATATTATAATCATGGGTCATTCTTACCCACAGTAAGCTCAAAATTACATTTGTAATATGAGTACTAAGCGATGATATATAATAATAATTGTGTAAAAGGTAAATACGAGTATTGTATTTAATTATAACTAAGATATATATTTTTAAAACACAAAGATGAGGGTATCCTTTACCGGGATTCGAGGGCGGACTCACTACTGACTAAGCTAAATGATATGTTCACAGGGTCCAAAAATTTAAATATATCATTATTTAAAAGCCAGCAATGTTACCCTGTTCCTGGCAATTTCCCGGGAACAACACATAACTAAGAAGGGTTCATTTTAATGAAAAAGAAATGCAAATTAAGAATGCGTGTTTGGTTTTATTCGCTTTCGGTTGGCTACTTAAGTTAATTAACGTGTATAATCGCCTGTGTAAATGGAGGTGCACTTAAACGCACCTGAACCAGTTTAGAATTAAGAACACATTTAAATTCATTAAAAAACGTTAAAACTTTCGTCGGGCCGCTGCGCCCGCGCGTGTAAGTGGCGACACCAGTTCTAGAACACTTTGTAAGTTTGTAGCAGCATTTACCGCTTACGTATAAGTACTTCAGCTACTAGTATTTGAATAGGTTTCGAAGTAGGAATCAGCTTTAATTCAGTTTTGATTCTAAGCGAATTGCACAGTATTCAACAGTACCGTTGTACTTGGTAAGTACCTTTATTATTTGTACCCAAGTATTTATTTGTACTCTTAACATGTATAGGTAATATTAAATAAAACCCAACCCTAAACGATGCATTTTGAAATAGATGAGTACCATCACTATTTGTAGAGCTGTCGATCTTTACGCGATTTTTTTATGATGAGATAAAGTTTGTGTTGAGTTAGTTGCCTATATCATAAAAGTAGTATAGTAAGTGAATAGATTTAGGCATAGGTACTTATAACAAAATAATCTGTCGTACAGTAACAATTCCAAATAAAATACAATAGATACGTATAAATAGTGTATGCAAAGAAATTGTCCTATTAAGGAGCAGCGCAATCTCATCTTATCCGATAATATTAATTTCAACTAAAATGATTTGGCATTTAGTTACGCAAATCGAAATAAGAGTTCCAACTTCTTTAATATTTTTCTGGGTACTTAATTATATTCCTAATATTCCGTTTACTATACACTATACTTCAGAAATTTCCGTTTCCATTTGTAATAAAGACACTAGGTAATTTAGGTATTGACAGTTACTTTGTCGGGCCTTTCAATATACCTCTTCTGACCTTTAACGCAGCGCTTAACAGCCCGGCACAAGCAAAATAGGTTAAGATAGTGTCAATCTCAGTCTAAATTCGATATCAAAATACCTAGATTCGTTATCCTATCGAATTTGTATCCACCCACGTTTATCATGACCTGCCCTTTTCAAATGTTGTATGGATTAGCAAGAAATGTAGGTATGGATCAGTAAAGGTTTAACCAAAACAATCCCATTCAAGCAATTGCTAAAGCTCTTACCTTCAAAGTTTATTACACTACTTATTATTATTAGTTTAAGACTTCCGCGATTACGTTATCTTTTTCTAATACAAGTATCTAAGGTACTTCCTCGTGTCTTAAGTGAGCAACAACATAAGAATCGCTTGAGTTTGTTGGGCGCGTGATACGTTACAACGTGCCTAGCTGCCAGACGACTACAATTTCCGCACAGATTACATATAATTGATATAATTACTGGCGTAAACATTTTGGTATACCACAATTTCGTGTAGGTTTAAAGGTGTTTTTCGACCGGCAACACCTGCTATGTATCTAGTACAGAGCAATCAATTTGATTGTATGCTATTTATTTTCCGGGGTAAAAGTGTTTCGGAAAAAAAAAATTCTATCCCACAGACAACATGTTGCCTGTGTTCTATCCATAAATGAAGGGTTCACGGAAAGAACATGTCTAGTCAATTCAAATTACAGAAGGAAAAACCACCTTATTTTAAACAGAATAAGGTGTATTTGCCCTGATTTTTTGAAGAACTAGGCACGTTTTTTCCGTGGACCCTTCAAATAGTTAAGTACGTGTATGTACCGAATTAATTTAGGCTGTGACATTATATGTACATAGTTTACAAATCAGCAACCCATTTTGAATCGAGGTGGCCAGAGAAAGACCCCGCAGAGCTTAGTAATTACACTTCTGTGTATATCTAAAGGTGCATTCAGACCAAACAAGCATTTGCTATTCTATCCCCCACTCTACAAAATCAACGAATCACGTTTTGTGTAGCGATTGAATTTCGTAGAGTAGGGGGTTAGAATAGCGAATGCTCGTTTGGTCTGCATGCACCTTAAGCAAAATATATGTTTATTGCGTGGCAAAGCCCGTAGGAATTTATGCAAGGATAAAAATAACGTCATATATTATATACTATAATATAGCTACTTAATTACTTGCCTAAAGTAATAAATAATATATATGAGGGTATCAAAGTTATTAAATGTATTACATACTATTTTTCTGATTTCAAGTCTGAAAAACGCCTCCTGGTATATATTATATACTCGTACTATCCTCACATTATCAGCCCTTATCACTCCCGACCACACAGCCTGTCCACTGCTGAACAAATGCTAATCCTATTGCCTATCCGTATGAATGCAGGAGGTAGGTAAATGTCCATAATCACCACGCTAGGCAAGCGGGTTGGCGATCGCAGCAGTGTGCGCATGCGCAATATGGAAAACCCATTATATTCTGTAAGTGATTTTTTTATATTATTACGTTATAATCATTTTATTTTTGATATTATTAATTTATTTTAATCTGTAATTCTTATTATTTTTGACATTGCTTTATAAGGTTAATTTATATAATTTTATTTTTAAATTTTTCATTTAATTCATATCAGTTCTGACGATCCACTTTAGGTGAATAATTATAATGTATTTGCCGCTTTATTGTGGATTCTTATGGATTGACTACAATGTAATTTACATAGTAAATAATTAAATGTTGTGCAAATGAATAAATCTAAATCTAAATCTATAATGATGCTGCTGCCCATCATCAATCTTTAAGAAAAAACCGGCCAAGTGCGAGTCGGACTCGCGCGCGAAGGGTTCCGTACCATTATCAATTTATTATTTAAAAAATACAGTTAAATCAACCTACCTCAAAAACTATTGGAGATAATTTAATCAAACCAAAAATCGTTGATAGAGTTTATTAATGTGCTTAACATATATTTTTTTTTGAATTTTATATCGCGTAGTTTAAAGAATAGAGGGGGGGGGACATTTTTCAGACTTTGAGAGCTGGTATCTCGAAAACGATTTGCTTAAATAAAAATAAGATTTATAAACCTTCATATCATTTTCAAAGATCTTTTTATTAATACCCCACACGCTTATATACAACTAAATTTTTTTTTCTATCCCTCAGTTATATGTATGGAGGGCCCCCACCCCAATGGTTTTTTTACAATTTAGTATCATAATCCTGTAGCGGTTCATACAACACATATCCTTACCAAATTTCGTTACTGTAGCATTCATAGTTTCCGAGTAAATCAGCTGTGACAGACGGACAGACGGACAGACGGACATGACGAATCTATAAGGGTTCCGTTTTGCCATTTTGGCTACGGAACCCTAATAAATGGTCTGTGACACTTCAATCACTTAGTCGACTTTTACGATACCCACGCGAAGAGTTGGGGTGGTGACAAATGTAATATTTTCTTACTGCCGTCACCGCGCGGCGCTATCCTTTCCTATTCGTATAATAAATAAATAAATATCTTGGGACATCTTACACAAATCGACCTAGTCCCACGGTAAGCTCAATTAAGGCTTGTGATGTGGGTACCAGGCGACGATATATATAATAGATAGATACATATACGTAGATACTTAAATACATAGACAGCCATGACCAAGGAACAAATAGGTATTTGTGATAAATAAATACACAAATAATGCCCTCGCCAGGATTCGAACCCGAAACCTCCAGCTTCGTAGACAAGGTCACTACCAATTAGGCTACGGAGGCTGAATGTTACTATACATATTACATATTCTTCTAGAATGTAAACAGGCAGAGGTATACAGGAGAAGGCTCTTAGGGACTCCAAACACACTAAAGGAGGCATTCAACCTGAAACGCACACTGAGTTTCGTGGAGGAGCTTGGATGGTTGGAATAGGGCTACCTCGCTATCACGCAAAAAAGGCAAAATGGATGTCGAGTTGCAGAAAAAGCCCAGTTTAACTAACAAACTAATGTTACTAAACCCCGAGTCCCTCTCTTGGACAGTAAAAATCACGTTGACCTTAAGAATCTCAATTAAATACAACGGATGATTCACTAAAGCTCGATGTCGATTTTTTAAGTGTCAAGGCTCTAGACTACTTAAGATATTGATATTAACTGTAGAGCGCGGAAGGCGCCGTCTTCAGCATATTTGACGCATAAATAATATTATAATTAAATTAATGTTATTATAGGACAGCATAATATAAATCGACCTAATTAAGTTAAGCTCAATTGTCTCCTATGTACATCCCAGCAATGTACTTGTAAACCATGACTATTCAGGATTATATGAAAGCCGCTCACACCCGATTTCGAACCTGTGACTTGGCTGGATCATTCCGACTAGGCTACATTTAGGTACTTGCATTTTATTTAACTAAGAGAAAACGACATTACCTACATCAGAGTAGGAGAAAAAGATAGTCAGATTACTTCTGAAAACTATATTTTTACGTGTACTTTGTATAATCACAACATTAATCTAGATTACCTAATCTATCTGGATTACAACTTACATCTACCTACACAATTATTACATCTTTAGAATATACAATTATACATTACAAAGTACACATACTAAAGTAATCGGAAGGAGTAATCTGAATACTTTCTAATTACCTACCCCTTATGGATTATGGGCATTTACCTCCTAATGCGTCTATACGCATAGTGAATAGGAGAGGCCTACGTCCAGTAGTGGACTATTATAGGCTGATGATTATGATGATGATGATGATGACCTACCCCTTTGGTTACTCTTCCCATTGGTGCGTGAGATTTAACTAGGGGATTGAAAACTCAGTAACCATTCATTTATTGAAGATTGACGATGCAGCTAGCAGTATCATCACCATAGCGGACTCTACGAGTAATGCACCAACCCGCTTGGCGATTATGGGCGTATTACCTCCTAATATACCCATACGCATTGATAAGAGAGGTTCATGTCCAGCAGTAGGTTGAAAATAATACTTAGTTTATTAATAAGTGCTTATAATATCTGGATGGCCGAAAAATTATACGACGACTTGTGTTGGTCCTATTTCAGGTTTAGCAATAGATACTAGATACATACTTAGATATTGTTTATGCGCGAATCTTGTCAGGCCACAAGCCAGCGTTAAGCTGTTATTTTGTCTGCGGAATCATGTATAATACCAATAATGTACTTAAGTAGCCGTAAATATAACATCATATTACTTCCATAAAGAGATATTTAAAGTCGTAAAGTAACCGTTTATTTATAATTTCACGATTTGAGCCGGAAACCAGCAAACTTATTGTGTAATAATACATAATAATACCAATAATAACGGCTCCCACACTTAATTAAGTGTATTACTTGTAAAATAGATCTCTGCTATTGAAAACAAAAAGGTTAAATATCAAATTCTCGAATATTCAAGTTGCTCTGAATATATTATCGTGTATATACAATGTGTGCAACATAGTGTGTGATAGATAGTATTAGTGGTTCATGGAACACCCCCTATAAGTTATTATTAGGTAAGTAACAACCTAGGTTTAGGTCGATTTAGCGTGTTCTTATTGCTTTGAAGGATAACTGTTTCCAATGCGTTTGAGCATTATCCAATCTATAATTACGATTTGTTTGTACAAATTCCATTTTTGCTTGAGCTAAACTTAGGTTAAGCCTAGATATTTATGCGGTAATAACTAACTAAGGATAATTGCTATACTCATTTCCGTCTTAAAGTCACCTGCTATAATAATTTCTGATTTTAACGGCGTGTCTGAATTCATAAATAGGTGTTGTATGAGACATTAAGTAGAAGCAATCAATGATCATTCGTAGGCAGGAAGTGAGAGGCAGCCGATCTGGAGATCAAACAATACTGTATTGGCAAATAATGCGTTTGTTCGACGCGTGCGCCGCGGGGGCGTCGTTCATGAATGGACGTGTGATTCACGAGAGCCCATTCACAGCCTGCGCTGTATCTATGTCTTTAATATCTGTCTATAAGCAATTTGAGAAAAGCTTCATTACTCTTTTGGCTTTGCGGTGTAGCTAATTGAACATGCTCCTTAAACTTATTTCCCAGAAATCTGTCTGCACCGACATCTTGCCTACCTCGTTCGCATCGCATTTGCATCTTGCCGACATCGTACCTATCCCTAAAATCAAAACTCTGGAACTCTGATTCCTGTCTTTGACAAATTCACATTTATATGGTAAAATATGTCTGTCAGACATTTCTATCACACAGGCAGGATCAACAAGTTAATCTGGCAAAATCCCCAGCTTCCGAGGACAGCATCAATATCGTATTTTTTCTGTTTTTAGTATACCTATAGAAGTTTTCGATGATCTCCATCAGCTAATAATAGGTAATAAGGTGGAGCCTTCTCATATCAAATTAATTGTAGAAATGAGGATCCTTTAGAAACAAGTGGGAAGATGTAGGTAGAGTTGATTGATATTGATATAGAATGATTGATGTGCGTGAACTTTCGTCAGTTGCTTCAAATCTGCAGGTTTATCACCCACGTTTATTTAATAACAATTTATGATCAAAGTAAGATTGTCAAATGTAATAAATAAGTAGGTAATGTCGCAGTTGTGCCAGTAAGTAAATATGTTGAAATATGCGAGAGAGCAATTGTATTGAATTTTGCAAATCGTTTTCGCCAAACATCGCTAAGTATAAACGGTCTCTACCGCGGTCAGTCTAACTAAGTATAGCCTCAATACAGTTGGCTCGGCTCGAAGGCAAAAGGTTATGAGATTTCAACCCATAGATTTGCTGATTGCATTTAACTGGACGGGTAATTGTTTGGTGAAGCGGCTATTAATTTTGTATAATGGTTTTAAATCCACATTTAAGTTACCTAACGAAATTATGGTACGAGATGCTATTGAAAAGTTTTAAGTGCAGGGCATGAAACATGGCCGACTTGTTTTGTTTGTCTGTGCACTGGTATCCATTCATATCGACCTTTTTATTAGTTGCTCTACGTAATAAATATAAATAAAGTCTCCGCTTGTTTGGGCTCGTTGTTTCTCTAAACTATGAATTATATTGGGTATTAACATAGTTAACTCAGGTTTATGTGATTATGTTCTGGACAAAGAACCATGTAAACAACATTAAAACTGATTCCATATTCGTTCATGTAGTTAGAAGCGATAAATGGAAATAGTACGAGATACCTAATCTGACAAGCGGCGATATATTTACAACTGGTAATTTGCATTCAAAAACAATCACAGGTTGCGCAAATTGAAGATATTCTGCAGAAATCAGCCTAACAAGGACAGTCGTATATAAAAGGCGAGTTAGATAAGCGATAGCAGAGGTTAACAATAAATAGCGGCAAGTCGGTCTAATATGTTTGCAGTTTAAATAGGTTTGATAATAGCCGCTGCTGAATATCTGGCAGTGTAAACATGATCCGATTAGATCCGTCAGCGGATAAACGGGCTTATTTATCACCTTACACCTGTTGAAGAAACGATCCAATCTTCATATTTCATTCCAGGAACTAAGAGTATGTCCGCATCATCTTTTACTTCAATCTCTCCTCAGGGGATATGTTGACATTTCGTTTATAAATGAACATTAATATTTTTCAATTGTACCTTTAAATTAACGCTCTTAAATAACTTAACACCTATTAATTTTGTTTGAAAGTAAACCAATATTGTCAGAATGACTATTACTTTCGTAATAGACAGTGGGAAAATAAATAAAACACCGCTATGTTTTTTGACGGTTAGACACTAATAAAATTGCTTTGAGCGGTTGAATTAGAATTTCGAAGTTACTTAAGGTGCGTTCAAACCAAAAGAGCATTCGCTGTTCTATCCCCCGTTCTACGAAACCAACCAATCACGTTTTGTGTAACGATCGAAATTCGTAGAGTGGGGGGTTAGAATAGCGAATGCTTTGGTTTAAATGCACCTTTAATGTAAATCAACAGGTAGGTAGGTACTACCTGTTGATTTACACCGTAAGTTAGCTCAAACTGAGTATAATTTGCCTAGCTGCTATGTGTGTACCTAGGTACCAATACCTACTTCACATTATTTGGTCGAGTAGGTACTAATTGATAAAGGATAATGCAAAACCTAATGGTTAATGTAGTAGTTTTTAGAATAACAGACGTAATATGACTCATAGATACGAGGAAAATGAATTTTGGCGACTTTATTCCAAGGAAATATAAACAACACATTTAATAGTTCCGATGACCAAGATTCGCACGGCGATGCCCATCGAAGGCTAGCGAGGCAATAAACTTCATCCATAATTTCCCTACATTATCGTTCCATGTCTTACCTAAAATTGCAATCTTAGCTAAATTAGTTTAAGTCATATATCGTTGGGAATTATGAAAGTGGGCTTCATAAAGAAGGTACTAGGCTGTGATGTTATCGGTTAACTAGCTGCGACTTGAACACGTTGTGTTCTCGAATGACAGTCTGTTTCCGTTACCTTTTACGGTTTTCCATTCCACATGTAAATGTCATCCCAGGTTATCATTTCTCTAGTTGGCCGTTTTGGAATTGATCAGGCAGAAAATTGGAACCTTTTGCTAGTTTTGGGTTTACATAAATCTTGTAGGAAATGTCATGTAAGATGGGATTAGAAACTTCCCATTTGAATTTGAATAGAAGGAAAATTTTATTGAGGATCTTGCGACAAACATATCTTTTACGGTGTGGCTCCACTGAGGCGGAGAGGAGCAGACATGTGCAAAATTGGCCAATGAGACCGCATCACAGTGTTTCGAATTTTGAATTTGAAGAATGTAATCGGTCAATTTTGCACATCTCCGATCCTCTCCGCGTCAGTGGAGCCGCACCCTTATGCCCTAAAAATAGCCTCTCTACCTAGGTAGAGCAGTTACAGATTTTTTTTTTCAATTTATTAAGATACTAATGACTATGGCCATGATGTCATGTTATGGCTAATTAGTTTATTCATAGCAGAGTAGACACCAGACTAGCGTTTGAACAGTATCGACAAGCATTTGTGAATGGACCACGATCCACTGATTTGACTGCGACGCACCTAGTTTACCAAACTCAAAAGGGCTTATAAACAGTGGTAATCCAATGCCTTTAAGTCTTTAAAACCCGCACCGCGACTTGCAACAGTTCGCCTACGTATCCGCATGGAGGCCGCCAACTTTCATTCATACGAAAAACAGCCAATTGAAATTAATTCTACATCTGCTTCAATAAGCAATACAACTAGTAAACTAAACACTCAATGCATAATTTAATCTAAATTGCATCGATTTGGAAGTCTGGCTGTCTGGTGAAGTAGATTTCTGAGAATTAAGTACATTAACTATAAATAGAAGGTAGTAGAATATTGCCTATAAATAAGTAATCTAGAATTTATTAGCCTGATCTTATGACACCACCTTACAGCTATCTAGCACGCATTACGTTTATTATAATGACATTATTAATGATTAAATTTTCGCTAGTAGGTAGACTAGGTAGTTCCTAAAAGTTTCTCAATCAATGTCCACTATAAGTGTCATTAATGGAACTTGAGAAGAAACGTTTTTATACCAATATATTATAGTCATGAAGCATTTGATGACAATATTACGCGAGTTTACCCGTTTTCATAGTTTTTTATTTCATGTGTAGGTACATAAGTAATCCTCGCGGTAACCGAAGAAAATATTAAATAGTAAGGTACCTTTTTTGAGAATAACACCCAATCTTGTGAAATATATCCGTTAGATAAAATGATCACTACCTATCCTTTTTCCCAGGTATACAAAAGAAAAGGACAGCTAATATTTATCTATTCGGGGACAGTAAAACAGGCTCTTTACTACTACCTACTACATCAGCCTATATTAGTCCACTGCTGGACAACGGCCTCTCCATAGCATCAACGCTTGCATGCACGCTTTAGGAGGTAAATGCCCATAATCGCCACGCTGGGCCAGCGGGTTGGCGATCGCAGTAGGCCATTAGTTATCATATTATAAAAGTATTAAGACAATTTTGCAGTATACGCATTCTTTGGGTGTGCCTTTTAATATTTCTGGAAAAGAAACAAGTATCATATTAGTGAACTTTGCTACGACGAATCTCACGCATTTCTAGAAGCAATAACAACGAGTGTTTAATTTAACCAGACACTGCGACCACCAAAACAGTGCTAACAAGTTGACATCCATAACACAAACATATTAGCACTTCACCGAACTTGTTTAACTTTTATTTTAAACAAAATGAGTCTTTGACATAAAGACAGACATTGCTTACAAGACGTAGGTATATATCTAATGAATGAACAAGTATAGGTCGCCACGGGGCACATACTGGACCAATAATTATCTTATAGTCGTATCAAATAATTTGAGAGCGTATTAAAAATCAATGTAACGATTATATTGAACGATACCTCAGCAAACAAGTTCATTATCTTTGTTTCAAAACTCAAATGCTTAATGATAGGGAATTGAAAGTTTGAAGAATATTTCAAATTATAATTGACACAAAATAAGTATTCAAACGAGCGTCTATTAAACCGTTTAAATCATCCAGCGGGCCGGCCGGGCGACGCCGTCCAAAATACAGGCGTTCATTGACACGTGCCAAACCTGTTTCGGGCCAGTTTTTCTGAATGGCCGCTTCCTTTGTGAGAGTAAACATATTCAAAGGTTGCGATTAATTCATGGCTAGATAGTGCTGGTTTTATGAATGGAAACTGTGTTGCAGCTGTGTGCGTGCCGCTCTAGTGGCCTCATGCATATTCACACATGCATACTCATATTTGCATACTGACTGGCGAGGGCGCGCCACGTGCCTTCGTTTGCAGCACAGTTACCTCATAAATATTAAAAATTTTAAGTTTTAATTTACTGTCAATACTTCAATATTGACACATCGTTAAGAGCTTGTGTATTTAAATTTGACGGAAGAGGTTTGGTAATATGATCGCTTTGATTTACGGAAACGAAACCTGCGAGTGAACTTGGAAATATTTCGATCAAACATTTTAAGACATTTTAACTCTCAATAAAATTATCGTTTTAGCTAATCTGTGTTCAAATACTTTTTCCTAAACAGAATAATTCCAACGCTTGATCGTGAGTTGAACGGTTTTGTTAAAATCTCATTCTTTAGTTTTCCTGTTGGGGTATCGACTGACCAATGGTAATTCCCTTCGAAGGATCTTATATCGAAATAAAACAAGCAATTTATCAGCAGTATTCCGCATGAATACCTTACGGAATACTTTTCACTCTTATGACAGCTACTGAAATAGAGTCCGTATATAAAGCTGGAGAAAACACTGTTTTGTTATCCAAGCCATGAAATGTGAACAGACTCAATATTGTTTTCTGGACACTTTCAGAATTAGAAGAAGAATGGCGTGCTTAAGTAACAAAAAGCGATAGTTGAATGTGAAAAAATATATCTTGCTACTTGACCTAAAACTAGCGAAATCTGTAAAATTATAACCCTTTTAAGCAGTTTCTCTCGTCAGTAGTCGCAGAATAGCTGCATGTTTTGATCTCCTAGTAAGCAACTGACCAAGCATGAATGAGCAAGAAAGCAACAAAACGAAGCTTAGAGGTATCGAGTAACATCTAAAGCCGACTCCTTTAATAGTTCGTTAGTCATACAAGTCATTAGTCTGATCGTAGTATATTGTGCAAGTTCTCGCAAAACGCAGATTATATCCTATTAGATCGAGCATTGTAAGTACTGAAGTACTGGGCGTGATTGAATTAACCCCTTAATTTGGCCAAAAAATGTGAATAGTGGCTGACTTATGCTACATAGAACGACAATGCTGTTAATTAAAAATTTGGATTATTAGCCATTGCTAATATACTATGTTGTTTCCCCATATAACAAAGAACGATATGGGACCGCGCGGCAATCATTAAAGGTGCATGCAGACCAAAAGAGCATTCACTGTTCTATCCCCCACTCTACGAAATCAACGAATCACGTTTTGTGTAACGATCGATCGAACGCATTCGCTATTCTAAGTATTCTAACCCCCTATTCTACGAAATTCGATCGCTACACAAAACGTGATTCGTTGATTTCGCAGAGTGGGGGATAGAACAGCGAATGCTCGTTTGGTCTGAATGCACCTTTATAAGCATCACGACTAATTACTGAGAAATACATTTTTATTCATATTAAATTAGCTAGATATAATATACGAGTATGTTACATACCAAAAGCAATAAACCGTGTTTTAAAAGGACACCAATTACAAAACAGCCTGTTTTCTATTTACTAAACGGAGCCACTTTTTTATCTCTCAAATGTTTGGGGAAAATTAAGTTCATTACTGTACACATTTTTGCTGGTGGTAGGACCTCCTACAAGTCGTGCAGGGTCCGCCCGGATAGCTACCACCGTCTTAACCATCAACCTGCCGCTAAATAGTTAGTACTGTCACTATGTCCATGGGCCTCAGTTCCTGCTTTCCATCAGGTGGGCTGAGAGCTCAGTTGTCTACCTTCGTCACATAAAAAAAAAAACAAATTACTGTAGATTATTTTATCTATTTGCATTTCTTGTAATATACCTACTTATAGTGTTTGATGTATTGAAACAGTAGGAACAGACAAATACATATATAAGTACACCGTGTTTTTATTGATTTCCGTTAAATTTAAGGGAAGCTTATTTAGGTCAAAAATAATCAATTTCTCTAACAAACTAGTATCTTAACTCTTACTGTAGTTATTAAAAAAAATTGTTTAATGACTGAACAAGTGTATTGCAAACTTTATTACATCCTAATATTACTTAGTTTGACATGTGCCGTCAGTCACCTGAGATCTTATTCTTAAGGTTCTTACATTTATTATAGCCATTACAATTATTATGTATGAAAACGAAAAAAAAATTTTTTTACGAAATTAACAAAAGCCGATATACCAGGCAACTTCTATTAATGTCCCAAGCTCCCAAGTAACCTGTCCAATTTAACGGAAATCGATAAAAACACTGTGTATATCTAAGCATCTGCAACCGGACATATGAGCGAATCATATTTTACGAAAAATTAGTCCAAGGGTAAACAATATTTATCGCTAAATTCATAAACTTTTCATCTGCTTTATCTTGTGAAATGTAATCTATGTCTGCACAAAAGGACGAGCGCTTCGCATTGCCGACAAGAATACCTTGTTAGTATGATTTATAACTAATAAATGATATACAACTCTCGATACTTGATAAGTAGGTTCCCGCGTAACTGTGTGGCATAAAATAATAATTTATTAACAGCTTAGAAGGTAGATAAATAGCAGAATTATGTAAGTAGCTAATGAAGATCAGGTAATGAGAGCTAGCATCTATGAAAAATTATAGGCGTGTAATATGAGCTTCATTTAACTGGGAATTCATCTTGCCACTAGATTAGTAGGAAACAGACACAACATTAATTAATCTTACCCACTGGGTACTATGGCTGAGTTGGAAACGCGCCCTGTGTTCGAAGGCCTAGAAAATGATTAAAGACTTGCTACCTGCCCTGGGTTTGCACGGGTACAATAATGATTCTGAAACCTTCATCTTGAATGACTATCTACAGGGTGAACGATATGAAGTGTTACCAAGTAGATTTTATTAAGTCTGGTGTTAAAGTAATATCGGCTTATTATTGGGTTATTGGGATATTTGGGTTGTAGACCGCAAACACAAAAACGAGACTGAGCTTTTCGGCTTATAAAGCTCGTAAGATAAGAACCAAATATGGCTGAAAACCGAATTTCTCGTGTCATTTCTCCAGTGCAGTGAGTTTCGGACTTTTTATCTGGTTTAGTATGAAGAGAAAGATGACAGCAATTAAACATGCTAGTATAAATGCAATGAAGCCACTGCCACTGGATCACAAATTATTATAATTCATAATTTTTTAAACCATAATTAAGGCAAAAGGTAGTCATATTGACAAAAAGTTAATTTAATCACAAAATGTAATATTTTTTTCTCTTGTTTTTTCTTACTTGTACCTAGTAATACATTGTTGCAACCTAAAAATCGCAGTTCTTTGAAATTGGTAACACTTCATATCGTTCACCCTGTATTTCAAAAAAGCGCAACAAAATCAGTTGCGTTACTTCAAAGATATATGCACATGCATAACTGCATAGGTAGTTAGGTATACAGAGACAGACAGCGGGACAGCGGGAAGCGACTTTTACTACTGTTTTGTACTATGACAGTATAATACACTATCCCCGTTCCAATTGTACGAGTATGATATCTATATGATAGCCAAGATTCTCTTATAGATCTGTAGGCGCTTTCATAATTTAGTGTGCAAGTCTCAAATCTCCAAGGACTCTGAAAGTAGAGGCTTTCGCTTCAATCTACAAGAGCGATAAAGATGCAAAGAAACGATCGCGGAACAAAAACAGTTTTCGGCGCCCAGATCTGCTAAAATAGGAAAAGTTACTTATGGAATACGAATGTTATTGACCATTCCTCTGCAACATAGACTAATTGTTATCTGACCACAATTGTCGGGTTTTTGGAATATGCCAATTTTATATTTTATTTATAAAATGCAATTTATGGGTGCTATACCCTTGAATATATTCGACGTAACCGTCTGACCCCGTGGGCTTTCTCCTTGACACGATAAGCCTAAGCCCACACATCCAATCCGGGACAAAACAAAGTCAACACCAAAAATAATGTAGGCGCCATTTAATTATCACTGTACATCAGTTATCCGAATCACGAAAAATTGCGCAAATATGCATTAAGAAGCGTTTTCACTTGTCATTTTGTACAAACTTTTTTGGGGTTTCACATTGTCTTTGAATGATGAAATTTTCTTGAGGATTACTCACAATTTTTTTATAATTCTTAGCCCTAAATGGGTGATTTACCGTTTGCTTATTTTGTTCCCAAACTTGATATTAAATATTAATTCTAGATTATAGATTTTCTTGATTATGAGAAATTATTATTATTATTGTAAGCCTATTCTGTCCCACTGCTGGGCAAAGGCCTCCCCCCTCTTCTTCCATTCATCCCGGTTCTGTGCTATATCTGGCCAGTCACTTAAAAAGGAGTCCAAGTTATGAGAAATAATAGACAAAATTATTAATAATCATATTTATTGTTATATTAGGTATATTTAAACCAATATTCTGTGCCAATACTTATTAATCTGTCTTAATTGTAGGTATACAAACTTTTTGAGAAATGCTGAATTATCTAAAACCTCCAAACATTAAGTGATAAGTCAGCTTTACGTTAATTTTAATCCACCAACACGCAGCCTTGTTTCTGAGTCAGCCTTTATGAAAGTGACGATTATAAATTAGCAGCGATTCTTCTCCGTT
The DNA here is from genome assembly GCA_025490895.1 of Thaumatotibia leucotreta. NCBI lineage: Eukaryota > Metazoa > Arthropoda > Insecta > Lepidoptera > Tortricidae > Thaumatotibia > Thaumatotibia leucotreta. Next base: position 44,766 of record JALPQI010003161.1, on the reverse strand, counting down.
ACGACACGCGTCGCCGCTCGCCGGCCGGCGCTGCAGCCATAGATGATGGAATAGATAGGTATATCGCGCTCCCGGACCGTGGGCCAACCGCTATGTCCAATCTTCTCTTCTTCTGTCGTTTCGCTCTTGGCAGAGCGGTCGTGGTCACGTTGAGGCGTCCACGTCGGTGGTAGAGGCGGTCACAGCTCTTCGCACGATCTCCCGCCAACTCTCCCTGTTGGTCGACTGTCTGTCCAATAGGGTGGGTCATTTCAAAAATATCGATTTACTGGAGGGCACAGTTACAAAACGGTGCCATTTGATGTTTGATTATCACTTTTATTTTTATTATGTTTTTAATTTAAGTTTTTCTGCCTCCAGATTTGGGTAGAAATTTTCGTAAAATGTATGGGGGTTAAAAAAAAGTTATTATTATTCGTCTTATTTGGCTCCGTAACTTTAGAAAAGATATTTCCAGGTAAACACAATACTGAAACATAAGCTCATGTTGCAACAAAAGTAAAAACATAGATATAAACTGTGGTCAGTACAAAATGTACTGAAGTTTCTGTAAAGTCTTTCAAATAGATCCGGAGGCAGAAACTTAATTCCAATGGCCGAATCATTTTGCACACTCTTTATCGACCTAATTACCTACAGAACTATTTACAACTGTGCCCAGTAAAAAACAAATACTTTTTTTTCTTCATACATCAGTGACCCACCCTAATGTCCAACTGGTTGTGCCACGTGTAAGTAAAATTATCCGTGGTTGGACTAATGGACAATTTTACTTCCCCGTGGCACAACCAGTTAAACCACGGGTCGGGAGCAGTATAAAAACACCATGTGATCGTCAGGATGGCGGGTGTAGGTACGTAAACACAAAAAATGCAGAATCTTTACGGGTGATATTGCTATTTCAAATCAGCTTACTGTCTAAGCACTTTCACCCTTGACTAGGCTTCCGTTAACGTCAGAATGGAATGTCATTAATTTCTTAATTATCTCTGGAACTTAAAGAACACATTGCTCGAATTTTACGCACGTTTGGCACATTGCTAACACTAACTCTTGACGTATATTGCATATCCATTAGTTGATGTTCACTCGCCATTCTTACAATCATCACGCTATCATGAGTTTGCCGCGGCCAAAAGCACTAGTCTACATTACTTAACATTTTGACCGGTTCCCTCTGGCGTCAAAATGTTGCCTAGACGCCAGTATATCGATCGACTAGTGAATAATGAACATAAACCTTATCAATCTGTTGGCAGGAAAAAAACCTATTTCGCTGCTGGCGTGATGCTGATGATGATGCTGGGTTTTTTGGCGTTCATGAGGCCCAATGTTTTCGTGGCATAGGTAGTGTTAGTGGCAAATTGAATTGAATTGAATTGCAATATGAATAGATAGGTAGTAAGTGCTTAACTTACTAAACGCTAGCTCTAAGGATACGATGGGTGATGATGCTGAGCTACGAAGCCCGAGATTGTTAGTGGCTGTCCAACACGCTCAAGCAAACAAATGCCACATCTCTTCGATTTATCTTTGGCCACACCCGCACGAGTCCACCGGAAATGACTCGTGGCTTGCTCACTCGGTGCGCAAGCGCACGCGATCCCATCTATTCAGCTTATGTGCCCGTACATAAGCACCATTATGCAGCCTGACAGCTAAACAATACTTCAATTGCTGTCTGAGATAGATTCGAAATAGAGCTTATGGATCAAGGAAATGTGAAATCTATTTTAGAGGTCACAGTTGTAAAATAAATTACTTTATGCTTGGATTATCTTTTAGCTGATACGTAAAAAAAGGTAGGAAATCGAGTCCAAGTGGTTTCTAAAGGTTCGGCAACACGCATATGACACCCCTTGGGAGTCGCAAGTGGCCATAAGCTACTATGGTAACTGCTTTACTATTAGTTGGGCCGTAACCTTGCTTGTCATGGTATAAAAAATCTTTAAAAAATCAATCAAAAGATGTAGAAGTAGAACCTATTAGTAAAGTCAACTGTTTGTTTTTTAAACGGTTTTTATTAACTTCACCGCGTATCAACTGTCGTCGATGCTTGAAATCTTGTGATGGATTTTTCGACCACTTCTACTGCACCGAAATCAATAAAATTTGGAAATCTTATCAAGTCCCCATGACAATGCAATATTATAATATTTGTATCCTTGTATCCTCAAAGCCTGATGCTGCAGGCGTACTGCTTACCTTAACCGAGAGTGTTAGACACGTGAAAATGAAAGTATAGCATGTTTGGCATAATCAAATTCTAACAGCCTGATCTTGACTTCCAACTCCTCACTCCTGATGCTGCAGTACTGCCCACAATAACCGCTTTCCGGTTTATCTTTTATCGATATCTTGATTTTAAAGAAGTTCTTTAGATATTAAGTAGAAACATGCGAATTTAATACTAACATCCAACTCCTCAAATCTGATACTCCAGTGTTACTGCCTGCCACAACCGCTAGAGTTAGCGATTTGTAGATTTTGAAGTACTGCTTTAGATATTTGGTAGAAACATACGGATTTCATTATCATCATCATCATCATCATATCAGCCGAAAGACGTTCACTGGTGAATATAGGCCTCCCCCAAAGATTGCCACAAGGACCGGCCTTGTGCCACCTGCAACCAGCGACCTTCACCAGGTCATGAGTCCACCTTGTGGGGGCCTACCCACGCTGCGCCTTCCGGGACGTGACCACAACTCGCACCAACAGCCATCGGTTCCACGCGCAACGAGCCCCGCCCACTGCCACTTAAATTTAGCGATTCGAAGAGCTATATCGGTTACTTTGATTCTGCTGCGGATGGTCTCATTTCTAATCCGATATCGCAGAGAGACTCCTAGCATAGCCTTCTACATTGCCCTTTGGGTGACATTGAGCCTTCTTATGAGGCCCATTGTAAGCAACCACGGTTTAGTACGGTATGTCATCACTGGCAACATGCACTGATCAAAGATTTTCGTCTTCAAACCTCTATTAGTAAGTAAAATAACCACTAAGAGTATTAGTGTGCCATAACCGCTGACAGTGTGGGTAGTTCGTGTAGGACGTGGCGCCGGACCTGCGGTCCGCTTGTTCATAGTGTGAGGTGACCTCTCAGGACTTCGGGTTCGCGTAGAGCGAACCATCGGGCCTGCGGCCATCCAACTGATAGAGTGACAGCGTGAGTGGTTCGCGTAGAGCGAGCCGTCGGGCCTGCGGCCCTCCGGCTGATAGAGTGACGGCGTGAGTGGATCGCGTAGCGTAGGGCGAGCCGTCGGGCCTTCGGCCCTCCAGCTGATAGAGTGATAGTGTGAGTGGATCGCGTAGGGCAAGCCGTCGGGCCTGTTGCCCTCCAGCTGATAGAGTGACAGCGTGAGTAGATCGCGTAGGGCAAGCCGTCGGGCCTTCGGCCCTCCAGCTGATAGAGTGACAGTGTGAGTGGATCGCGTAGGGCTAGCCGTCGGGCCTGCGGCCCTCCGGCTGATAGACTCACAGCGTGAGTGGTTCGCGTATGGTTAGCCGTCGGGCCTGCGGCCCTCCAGCTGATAAAGTGACAGCGTAAGTGGTTCGCGTAGGGCGAGCCGTCGGGCCTACGGTCCTCCAGCTAATAGAGTGACAGCGTGAGTGATTCGCGTAAGGCGGGCCGTCGGGCCTGCGGCCCTCCAGCTGATAGAGTGATAGCGTGAGTGGATCGCGTAGGGCAAGCCGTCGGGCCATCGGCCCTCCAGCTGATAGACTCACAGCGTGAGTGGTTCGCGTATGGTTGGCCGTCGGGCCTGCGGCCCTCCAGCTGATAGAGTGACAGCGTAAGTGGTTCGCGTAGGGCGTGCCGTCGGGCCTACGGCCCTCCAGCTGATAGAGTGACAGCGTGAATGGTACGCGTAAGGCGGGCCGTCGGGCCTGCGGCCCTCCACCTGGTAGAGTGACAGCGTGAGTGGTTCGCGTAGGGTGAGCCGTCGGGCCTGCGGCCCTCCAGCTGATAGAGTGACAGCGTGAGTGGTTCGCGTATGGTTAGCCGTCGGGCCTGCGGCCCTCCAGCTGATAAAGTGACAGCGTAAGTGGTTCGCGTAGGGCGAGCCGTCGGGCCTACGGTCCTCCAGCTGATAGAGTGACAGCGTGAGTGATTCGCGTAAGGCGGGCCGTCGGGCCTGCGGCCCTCCAGCTGATAGAGTGATAGCGTGAGTGGATCGCGTAGGGCAAGCCGTCGGGCCATCGGCCCTCCAGCTGATAGACTCACAGCGTGAGTGGTTCGCGTATGGTTGGCCGTCGGGCCTGCGGCCCTCCAGCTGATAGAGTGACAGCGTAAGTGGTTCGCGTAGGGAGAGCCGTCGGGCCTACGGCCCTCCAGCTGATAGAGTGACAGCGTGAGTGGTTCGCGTAAGGCGGGCCGTCGAGCCTGCGGCCCTCCAGCTGATAGAGTGACAGCGTGAGTGGTTTGCGTAGGGCGTGCCGTCGGGCCTACGGCCCTCCAGCTGATAGAGTGACTGCGTGAATGGTACGCGTAAGGCGGGCCGTCGGGCCTGCGGCCCTCCACCTGGTAGAGTGACAGCGTGAGTGGTTCGCGTAGGGTGAGCCGTCGGGCCTGCGGCCATCCAACTGATAGAGTGACAGCGTGAGTGGTTCGCGTAGAGCGAGCCGTCGGGCCTGCGGCCCTCCGGCTGATAGAGTGACGGCGTGAGTAGATCGCGTAGGGCAAGCCGTCGGGCCTTCGGCCCTCCAGCTGATAGAGTGACAGTGTGAGTGGATCGCGTAGGGCTAGCCGTCGGGCCTGCGGCCCTCCGGCTGATAGACTCACAGCGTGAGTGGTTCGCGTATGGTTAGCCGTCGGGCCTGCGGCCCTCCAGGTGATAAAGTGACAGCGTAAGTGGTTCGCGTAGGGCGAGCCGTCGGGCCTACGGTCCTCCAGCTGATAGAGTGACAGCGTGAGTGATTCGCGTAAGGCGGGCCGTCGGGCCTGCGGCCCTCCAGCTGATAGAGTGATAGCGTGAGTGGATCGCGTAGGGCAAGCCGTCGGGCCATCGGCCCTCCAGCTGATAGACTCACAGCGTGAGTGGTTCGCGTATGGTTGGCCGTCGGGCCTGCGGCCCTCCAGCTGATAGAGTGACAGCGTGAGTGGTTCGCGTAGGGCGAGCCGTCGGGCCTGCGGCCCTCCAGCTGATAGAGTGACAGCGTGAGTGGTTCGCAGGAGGCCGAGACATTTTTTTAGTGTCGGATTTCTAAAAATATCTATTCAGCAGGGATTCCCCTCTCGTTACAAATAAAATAATGTCCATTACGTTTACGTATGTGTCGTGATTAAAGCGCGAGAGTTAAACCTGCTAGTTATAATTGTATTGCATATTACAAACAACATCTTTGATCTAGAATAAGTAGGTATATATCGGAAATTAACTTTACAATTGCACTAAAAACTTGAAAATAAAATAAGTAAAAAAAGTTTTAAGTTAAACGGTTTTTATTGCACCAAAAACTATAAAATAAAAATTTGTTGTAACTAACCGTATATGCTACTTTCTGTAGATTAGTCACGTGAAACTATTATCACTGTAGTCTGCCCAAGTAAAATAAAAACTAAAATAAAAACGTGGGGCGTTTTTATAAAGAAACATACAACTTAACTTAATCACAATTGCGTACGCCCCACGTTTTTATTTCAGTTTGGTAAAAGTTTCCGATTAGGTAACGCTTAATCCACTGACATAGAGGCTAAACGTGGCTTTCAGCATCCAACTTGGGAAGACTACAGTAATAATAGTTTCACGTGACTAATCTACAGAAAGTAGCATATACGGTTAGTTACAACAAATTTTTATTTTATAGTTTTTGGTGCAATAAAAACCGTTTAACTTAAAACTTTTTTTACTTATTTTTTACAATTTAAATTTACTGTTATGCTTTTGGTATTAAAATCGAACGGTTTAAAGTTCCAAGTGCATGATACGTTGATTTTACCTTCTGCTCAACAAGACAAATGCCCTAAGCCACTTGACATCCCAAAACCGACACCTCTAATTGCGAGACGATGCTTCAACCCCGTTTAGTACAAAACATCTCATATTACCATTGCACTGTTATGCTTAGGACGTTTTGGATGTAACTATAATATACTTGCGAAGCGATATCGCACAGCAAGCGCATGAATGTAGTTTCGATTGAAGATCAACTAATCGCTTGGGCCTTCCAGTTTATGAGGGTCCGTCTTTTTTCATATAAATTCTTGATCATCTCGGGGTCACATCTCACTGGTTTTCTCAAGAAAATACTAGCGATATTGATAAAACATATCCGGCGCCGGCGCCTCTGTCCCGTTACCCGCCCACAGAACTCTCGATGAGCTTTATCCAAGTGTGCTATACTCGTAGACAGTTCTCATTTACCTAGATCCACCATAAAAAGATGGCGCCAAAATTCTCGATCAAACGTAATAAATTCCATGATTTAAAAGTTATATTTATGCTAACTAATCAGTTTTATATGCTGTCATAATCTGAACCGAACGCTACTCAACTTAACATGAGTGTCAACTTTGTCACCAAATAAAAATAAGTAGGTGACGTATTTTGAAGAACCGGTATCACAGAAGTAGTGCTTTAGCATATTTTATGAATGTGACTGCATAGTACCGAGAATCACAGCATTGATGAGTTTTAATATGATATCCGACATCCGACTGATACTAACTCAAACTAAAATGTATGATAAAAGTGGATAAGATTGTGCAGATTGTTGTGCAGATTAAACGATTAGACAACGAGGTTCAAATTATCACACATTTCGTCTTTATTTATATTATGTATTAATATAAATATATTATCTATCATATTATGTATTGCATGCATAATTATGTTATTTTAGTAAGAATATTTGTGTCGTAGGCGTAGGGTAGTTTCATTGACAGTAAGTAGTAAGTAATCTTGTATAGCACCGCCCACAACTTCTCTGCTTTGCCTTAAGGTTGACTGGTAGAGAATGCCTTTTGGCATTAAGTTCGCCTTTTGTACATTAAGGTTTTCTTTTGTGCAATAAAGATTAAATAAATAAATAAAATAAGAGACGAACAATTAGACGCTAAAAAAAACAATGTGACTGTCCCAAAAGGAAATAAGAAAACTGGTCAAAATTATAAATTTTGTGTTCTCTATCTCTTACGGTTCTCGAGTTACTTACATTACAACCTACTGAGAATTGACAACGATGACTGAGATGGACAACGGAGAGAGGATTCTTAATTATATGGTTCCGCAAACTCTAACGAAGAAACAATTCAATATTGAAGTTAAAAGTATAACGGTAAAAGGCTGCGTATAAATTAATTCAAAACACATGTTTTCTAGTCGTGACTTACGGTGACAGAGCCTCTAGGCATAACTCATTAACCTCATTTTTTTGTAAGTTATACCAAACAGCCATAGCGCTTTTTAGGCTTGATAATCATTTGTGTGGTATAAATAAACCTTTTTAAGGCCTGTTTCATCATTTCCCAATAAAGTATAGCTAACATTGTCCTTTTATTTTACACGCATGAAGAAGGAAAAGGATGCATAGTGATAATTTTATCTGACGGATGTATATTTATACCTGGATTGTGAAACAGGCCAGTAGACCTAAACTAACCAGGAAAATTATAATCCCTAAAAAATGGCTTCACACCGACACGACATGTGACAAATACGTAGGTATACTTTCTGTAAAATTTTAAGGCCCGTTTTCAAACTTTTATTAGAAGAGTAACGCTTACTTTCAGATTCTAGTGTCAAATAACTATGGAGATTTGACATTACTATCCGAGAGTATGCATTATTCTTCGAGTAAAAGTTTGGTGAAATCGAGCATAAGTAAATTAAGGAAACTGGAAATAGATCTTTTCATCTTACGACGAAAATGACGAAATAGAAGATCCTGATTCTGAAGACGATAGTCTCAGAACATTTGAAAAGTCAACCTTACAGATCTTTGTTTCATCCTAATCAAAAACTACCTACACGTAGGTTGTAAAGGAACATCTGTTCGCAGTTTCACCACTAGCCCTGTGTTCCCATCGAGGCAAGAGCTCTGGCGATTTGGCCGACAATACAACGTTTCGAGATCTGGGTAAAGATGGACGGATATAGAATTGACGCATGAATCACCAAAGTGTTTATCAACGTATTTAGCCAAAATATTATAGTCATAATTATAGAAAAATAATTTTCTGTCTGCGAACGAAACTTAAACGATAAAAGAATTTGAAAAATCATCTACCTTTGGCGAGACTTAGGATACTTAAGGATTAAGGATAATCATCATAATTTTAAGAACTTGACTATCGTCAGCAAAGTAATTACCAATACATGTTCTCAATAATAAGAATAAAGATAATCTAAAAATAAGAATTGCTACTGAATAGGAAGTTTGTGGTAGAAGAACGCCGATCTAAAGAATGATAGTTTGAGGTTTGAGGCCTACCACAGGATTTTTAATTTTTCTGTTAGCTCTAACATTATTAGTTTCATATTTCTGCCTCTGAGGTGTAAATAATTTAGCAAGTCCAATAGAGACATTGTACAATCCTACATTAAACTAAATGAAAATTTTACTAATGTAGCCAAAAAATAACCTACATTCCTGTTGCCAGTGATGTTCTGAGACTCAAAGTGGGTATCTTTACCCTAGCTAGGTGATCTTTATAGAAATTATTTAAAGTAGTAGGTAGAAGTAGTTTAAATTGTAGTAAGCCCCTAGTACTAGGTGATTTATAAAATTTTTCGACGCCTTTGGAACTTCCGAAAACCTTCTAGAGAGCCTAATATCAGTCTGAAAACCTCACAGGCAACGGGATTGCACTTATTTTTTGATCACTTTGTGTATAAATCTTTGTATATACAGTCGACTCTTGTTATTTCAATCCTGCGATAATTCAAACCTCTCTATAATTCGAAGTTATCACGAGTTCCCTAGAAGATCTCTTGCTATTTCGAAAAAAATCAATACAGTTTTAAACACTTGGTAATTCAAACAAAAAAATAATAGCTACTCAAATATTCGACAATTCAAAGTTATGAGATTAAAGAGGCCAGGTACCCTACATTTTAGAAAAGTTGCACGAGCATTTTGTTGTTAATTACATATTTGTTTGCCACTCAGTTAAGTTACTTTTCCGTTGGTTATGTGTACAGATTAAAAGTTTACGTTAGTTATGAGTCCTAGAAAGTATAGATGCTTGACGATTGCTGAAAAAAAAGGACTTAATCGAAAAAGTGGAAGTAGGTGGGATGAAAAGTGATGTGAAAATTCATTTAATAAATAACAGTTGATTATTACTTAACACCTCGTACTTTAATTTTTTCTTCCGAATATTTCCGACCATTTGAAATTTCAAACTCACGATAAATCGTCATATTGGGATAGGTCCTTCGAGTTTCGAATTAACGAGAGGCGACTATATATACCCGAGCCCTAGACTCGTCAGGCAACGCGAATGACACTCCTGAGTTATGGCCGGCGCCCACATCGCTAGGACGAGCTCTTCACACAATGTCTGCATACTAACTACGCTTAATGGGTGATTATGGATATAGGTCACATGTTATTTATATCATACAAAAGGCTTGGAGGCTTTTGTAAGTTTTCACAGCTTGGGAGAATTTCATGTATCTAGAAGGAAGTACGAAAGATTTCCTATGGGCTATGCACTATGGACACGGCTGCCATGTCGAAATTCGTAAAACCAGGACAAAGACTCAAACACCCGGATATTTGGCGGAATTCCCATTTTTTTCTCCGGACTTTACTTTGTACACGCAATAATGCCGGTAAATGCTAAAATAGCATTACGTCTCAGCCATACGTACAGGAAAAACTGTCAGCAACTTCAACGCAATATGACAGGGACCTACTTAAGAAATCCATTTTTAGTTGGACTTGTCTATGAATCATCAAGCTAATTTTAGGTTATTTGCATAGTTTCATTTCATTTAAGTAGGTGGTTAGTAGGTGGGTAATTACTTAGTTACCTATTTGCGTTTACCCACCGCTAGGTCATCTTTTTGAAAGTCACACACCGGAGATAAAAATGACAAAGGTAATATTTTTCTTACAATTCGTACTCCCTAACTGTTTCAAGTAGGTAGTACCTACTCGTAACTAATTTTAACTAGGTATTAAGTAAATAGTATAATATATTTTGAAACGGTCTGATTACATTTTTTTTTCACCCAAATTGAAGTATCTGCTAATTGGCACAAATTGAAGCCAAAGTAGTTATTCTAAATGTTACTGCCTACGTAATTACAATTCCAATAAAAGTATAAATAGTGGTACCTACTTATTCCCATTAATTTGTTTATTTCGGTGAAATATTACATAAACCCCTTGAACTAATTCTGAAAAAGAAATCTAGAGGTAGTTACAAGTATTTCGATATATTTTAGAGTCAAGGATACTCAGAATCCAGTTACCTGTCAAGTAAAATCATTAGTTTTTCGCAAAAAAAAATATATTGGTAGGTAACTATTTTTATACTAATTCCATGTAGCATGTAACCAACGACATGGGTGTTGGCTTTCCTGAAGTAATCACATGTCAACTTGCCTGTACCTTGAGCAGATTTAATACTTTCTTTCCTGAAAATCCTGAAGAGCAAGGCACAAGGTGTGTGGGCCCATTTGTATGAATATGAATACATTGTTAAAATAAATAATAGTAACGACGAATTTATTAGAACTTTTTACCTGTCATTTGGAGCCTCGTCTGCCAACAAACCATACTCTGGTTTGGCGGAAGCTGTGATCTAGTTTTAAGATTTGTGTCTGGATAAACATTTATTTTCGTTTAATTTTTTTACATAACTATAGATCTCATCACTGATAATGTGGCTACCTAGTCTGAAGTTTTGTTTGCATTGTCAGTCTCCAGACTAAAAGATACAAGGGTCTTGAACTGAGATTTTGGTCTACACCTTTTATTACGTGCGTAGATGAGACCATTACTGTAAGGTATTGTATTAGGTACCTACCACTTTAATTTCTCTTAGACCGTCTCGTCTGCCGATCTACATCAACATCTCGTGTCCAAGGAAATTTATATCTCTTAAGATAGTTGTAAGCATGGTGCCATTAATATTCAACTATCACGTTATTACCTTGTTATTAGCCATCGTTGGATTACGATTAATTTCATCATCGCACGCATCAGAAACATTGCACTATCTGGTTTCATCATTATTTATGTAGATACTAGTTACTTTTCAAAACCTAAGCTTTCGCATGGAATACCTACGTGCTAAGTATTATGAATAACAAGAGGGCTTTGTACCACGAGCTACTAATGTGATTAAATTAGGACCTAATCTGAATCATGACGTGTCAGCGGCCCTACCGCGAAAAACGAAATTCGTAAATTTCGGGGATTTGTCTCTCTCACTCTAAAGACGCCTTCGTTTGAGTGACAAAGAAAAATCCTCGAAATTTACGAATTTCGATTTTCGCGGTAGTAGGCCAGTTCCATAAACCTGTCAAAAACTGATAAGCCGAATCTTAACTAAATCGCATTTAAGAGATCATGGTAATGTGATAGTAGCCTCCCAGTTCTGCAGAATTGCAAGCTGGAGATACATGATTAGGTATGCCTAATGGTGAAATACAGAATGCGTACTCAAATGAGAATTTGATGAAAAATGTCCTAGGTCATGATGATCTGCGCAAGTGCAAGATAATTACCATTCGTATTAAATCATTATGTATTGCGCTTTCATTTGCGAGCAAGGCAACAGTTATGAAACAGCTGATCGCGTAATGAGCGGGGGCGTTACGTAAACAAAGAATTGGGCGGACCTGCCACCGGGCGCCGCCTTCCCCCCACTTCCCCCTCCCCTGCCACTTGCGCACCCGCATTTTCGCAACCACCAATGTTGCAAAGCCGGCGCCGGTTGGGCAACAGAAAAAAGCTTGGCGCCACACGTTTCCAAAATGACCTAACTTGCACAATGTTGCTACACCTGCTTCGCTTGTCCTTGTTTTTTTGATTTGGAAACTAGCAATCGAAAAGCGGTTAATATTATATGTCTAGACGATAATCGCCTTAATTGAAAATAGGTTACTAACAAATTAGAATGTTGATAGTTCATAAAGGATAAGAACACTTTATTGCTGTACTAAAATGATATCGATGAATTATCGATATAGAAATGGATCGTAACGAGCACCCAACTATGGGTAAGTGTGGGCAGGTAATTAGACTACGCACCAAATTTGGAATCAACACTAATTAACTGCTAAGGGTGAAAATGAAAACTCACGTAAGCTTGTCAATACCGTAATGCGTTAGAAAACAAAACAAACTGCTACAGCCAGTAGGTACAGTCAGCAGTAGAAATGTTTATAATAATCTCGACCCCAAGTACTAGCGTAACGTGTACAGGTGTCAGAATTGTCAGCAACCCGCGTAGATTACATGACAAACTACCCATTTTTTTGATCAACACGATTGGAATGAGATTAGTTCATTTCACGCCACACTATTGCTAAATCAGGTAGTTGGTGACGGAACTTCAGAACTTTCAGGACAATAAAATAACTTTTAGAAGAATGAAAACATATTATTACGGGTGTATCTGTTTTGTAGGTACAAGTTAGTAATTCTTGGTCACATGAAAAGGGGTCAAAATTGAATACCTATAGGCAGCGTATATGAAGATAATTATATACCCTTTTCGTTCGTAACTTTTTCTATTGGCTCCTGAAAGTCCAGAAGGATGAAAACGTAACTAAAGCGTGATGTTTCGGAAGTAAAGCTAGGTACTTCATTAAATCTTTTTCATCTGCTCACCATACACGCAACATACACCTCACATAAAAGGCATCTAGGGGTAATTGAAGAAATAAACAATCGTAATTTTCTTTATTTAGATATTAACACAATAGATATCTGTGCTATTAACGCCTCGAACTCATATTATAACACCAGCATTATCAGATTTTAATGATCTCGGAGTTTTGAGTTTACACAAACGAAGTACCTAACCTTCGTTAACATTCTTATGAAGTTAACGGAACATCAGTTAAATTAACTTTCCTTCTGTCGATAAATAATTGATGATTAAAATGTTGCATGAGGAGAGCACTAAATTTGACGTCACAATAACAATATATGCACACATTCGTACTGTCCCTTTATCTGTCAATCCCAAATCTCTGGAATAATATAACTAACAAAAAAGTTGTAGATATGCTTGACAAAAGAGATGTTTGAAACTTAAATTTTTTTTGAATGACCATTAAGCGTGAAAGACGATTAAGGTAAACGGCCACTATTACGTGATAGTACACTATTACGGTAGTTTTCACTTCCACTCAAATAATAAGAAATCAGAATATCCTATGTTCAAATTATAAACGGGTAAAAAATCTTCGTTATTTAAACTTTTTAACAAACGAAATTTCAAAATTATTATACCTACACTTTCCGCGATATGTCACTTGGAAAAGTCAGTGTGCCGCGAACAGCTATTTGGTGTGCAAGCGCCGAGCGTAGCCTTAAGGTTCGCGCTCTCATTTGTTAAGCTCATAAAACGCCAAAGGTAAGTCCTTTTGATTTGAAATTGCTAGAGTGTTTCTTTGAGTTCTTTAACTATCGATTTGACACAGAAAAAGGTAATATTTAAACATAGAAGTTGCTAAAAATTGCAATTGATTGACTCACGGAATAAGGTGCACCTAATTTTTGGTATGTCCCTTAATTCGTGATACTACCGAAATAAGGGAATTCTTGACTTATTTTAATTGATTGTTTATTAATATAACAACTAAAGTAAATTGTAATGTAAATGAAAAACTAGATACTGTATTTACTTAAGTTTAATTTGAGCTAATTCCGGTATAGGTTTTTTTCACTTGAATTCTCATAAAACGAGTTTAAACCTGACCCAAGTTCACAGTTTTTAGGTAAATTCACATATTACTTACCAGCATAAATTTGGTTATAATTGGGTTTACTTTACTTATTGTTGTGTTTGTTTGTTATATTTAAAATTGTTTATAACTCATCTACGTAATTTATATATTAACTTAAAAAAATAATCGCGGGAATTTCAAAAAGTCAGTATCACGAAATTAGGAACTAGCATTTATTACTTTTCCCTAATTTCGTGATAGTGTAAACTATAGTAGTGGGTAACAAACAGACATGTAAGTATCGTAAATTTGCCGATAGAGAGACACAGTAGGGTAGACCGAGGAGAATCGGAACACCTGGCGAATCGGATCAAGGTCAAAAATACCTATATTACTATATTAATGTTTTAAACATTTCTTCAAATTGAGCGCAATTCAGTTGAGCCACATTTCCTCGTAGGGTAGACCGAGGAGAATCGGATCACCGGGCGAATCGGATCAAGGTCAAAAATACCCATATTAGTGTTTTCACATTTCGTCAAATTGAGCGCAATTAAAATGAGCCACATTTCCTCTCCTTGTCCTCGATCGTTTAATAAAATAATAGTTATTTATGTGGCTGGCGCATAATAAGAGGCATTAAACACGAGTGTGGCCACTCAATAAAAGAGGTATTTTTCAGTACCAGATATGTAGATATTGAATAAATGCCTTCTGTAGATTTTGTTTTCAACGTTTAAAGGTATCTTACGCCCGACTGGGCCGAGACATGACCGGGCCAGGCCGATATGTCAGTGATCAGACGTGATTATTTTTATAGAAAATGATACATCGGCCGCCCTGGTCATGTCCCGGCCAGGTATAGTGTAAGTCATCCTCTGAGACGAAGTAAACGTATACTTAATTACTTATGTTCTGATTTTCATTTAAGGTAGACCGAAGCGAATCGGATCAAGGTCCGAAATCTCTACGTATTTTTTTTAAATTAACGATTAAGGACAAAGAGGAAGTGTTGCTCAACTGAAGTGTGCTATTGAGCACACATAGTATTTGAAAAAAATCTTCAAATTGTTGAAGAATCTTTTAAAATACTAAGGGTGCGTTTTACCAAATTTTGATTCTAAGAATAATGATTACTCTGGGATAGTAATGTCAAAGCTCCATAGTATTTTGTCACTAGTATCTGAGAGTAAGCGCTATTCTTAGAATAAAAGTGTGGTAAACTCGAGCCTTAGAGATTTTGGACCTTGATCCGATTCGCCCGCTGATCCGATTTACCCCGGTCTACCCTAATTAATGTTTATTTTGTTATTAATCAAAGAGAGGTTTATTGTTTAGTGTTCAAGTTTATTTAAGTTTGTTTTTAACCGCCTAAAGAGTATTATGGTATGCAAATCGGTAGATTTTATCTTGTTTCATTATTAAGAAATAAAAACTTTAAGTTGGATCTCATTTAACCATGTTGTTTAATTTAAATGATATCCGTATGATATCTTAACTTAAGCAAGTTCGTTAAAAATAACATTTTGTTAAAGAAACAATAGTCATTTACTCTAAATATCTTTATCACGAAATAGGGGCCGCGAGTTCACGAAATTAGGAGCAGCGCCGAATTTTATCACGGAATAGGCAGCAAATAAGACGTTCACAATTAAATTAATATATAAAAAAGTTTGAGCAAAATCTATAAAATGTATGCATAAACTAACTGTCAAAGAATCAATATAACATATTCAAAAGCTTTCGTAGTGGTATCTTGCTAAGATTTTTATTTAAAAATACACAAAGTCTCGAGACCCTTAACATACCGTAATAGGGGACATTTACCTTATATTGACACTTATATTCTTTGTATTACGGGTAAATTAGATGGTGAAAAATAGACTGTCAACTAATAGGTATATAAACTACAATACAAAAAGCAACCGCTTTTTATATGGTTGTCAGTTCAATCGCTTCGAAGAGTTAATGTGGTCCGGCTATAGAGCTACTGATTTGCAAGATATGATCTCGCATCACCATATTATAACGTGTTTTCGGCGCCGCGCTAATCGAGTCGATACACAAATATATCGCCTTTTATGGTCGCGAACTGGTAGTGCCTATTAAGGATACTTGGTAAATAAAGGATCATAGAAGATGAATCAGCTTAGATCGTGATTAGGCTCGATCAGCATGCGCGAGCGCCAGCCCACGTGGGTTGTGGGAGGGCCTCGCTCGGCTATTGTCTTACAACACGTTATACCATTATAATACTGCCATTGCACACTATTTATGTTAATCCATTTGAGAATTCAATTTGTCTAATACAATGTATGTATTCACGATATTAGTTATCAGAGTGCTAATGACGCAACAGCGTGACAAACAACACTCGTATTTTACCGTTTTTTGTACGTAAGCGATACGAGTTACGAGTAGGTACCACATTACTTATCACATCACTTTTTGAAGGTGCTTTAGGTGTTTTTTTTATACGAATATTACATTTACAACTTGAATAAGAGCAGATCGTTAAATTTAACAAATGTAAATAGGTAGACACTGATATTTTTAAATCAAATCTGTTGATTTAGAAAATAATACTTATAGCTGTTTTATAAAATATTATGCTTGTTAATAATTAGTTGCTAATTTTACTCCTTACTTCTAAATAGGAAAAGTATAAAAATATCATAACGTTTCTCGGTTTCTCTTTTTATAAAAAGAAAACAAATCCCTCCTACACTTATGGGGGAAATCGATCTTAAAATATAATTGGTATCTTAAAATACTTTGGTGTTATATATATTTCAAGCTTTGTGACTTTTCTTATTATGGACTTATTTTAGAATAATTCTAAACAGATGTATAATATAAATTGCGCCTTGCTTGCAAGAGTGCAGTCCCGATGTGCAGTCGGGTCAGGGTTCGCGAAAGGCTTCCATTTGTCGTGTCCGCGCGGGGCGCTAACAGATATCCTGCTTTATTGTTACACTGTCAGCATAATGGATGGTCGGGGCGAGTCGATCGTATCGCTCCTGGGGATCATCCACCACAAAACGATAACGGCACGTGTGACTGAATATCAGCCTGAGTTATCGACGGCACCTCGCCACTTCGCGCCGCGCGTGCCCACAATTTCCGACGGTTTTATTGGTTTCGGCGCCACAGACAACTTTCTCTCGCAGACAATGACACTCAAATTGGAAACCAAAATCATTTTTATAACTCATCGCTAGACGTGTAACAATCGTGCGGCAGCAGCTCAATCGCGATCGCCTATTAAGTGAAGAACTGTCGTAAATTCCGAGCGGACAGCCACTTAACGCGGGAGCGATATTGGGACCCGCTGGTGTTTGCTCGTTACCGTGGAGTAGGTGCTTCTAACGAAGGCACAGAAACGTTCCCACAGTCGTCGATCACCGCGGAAAAAACCAATAGTGTCTACTAATTAACACGTCCGCGCTTTGTGTATAGGAAAACACTCCGTGGCGCGCCGAGGGCCCTCGTGCTGACGGAGTGCCGTCGCCGCCGCCACTACACGCCGGGGCTGCGCGTAAGATAGTTGTTCAATGTCTTTAATTTACTTTAATTTTAACACTCGAGATTACAGACGCGAGCTCGAGAACCATCGAGCGCCGATTGCTAGTCAGCGGGCCTGGCGTTGTTTATGCGTCTCGAGAGCGGTAGTCGCCATCCGAAATCAAATACGATGAAGTAACAAAACGCGGAACATGTTGGTCATCCGTCGAGTGTTGTTACCTGCAGTAAAACTTTGGTTCGCGACAGTTACCGCTCGCCACTAATACCCTAAACAAACACGGAGACTGTTTGCGTGTGAAACTCAGGCCAGTTCAGCTCGTACATACCTGCATATTCGTTAATGCATAGTGTAAACTACGCTTAATCTTTCACTTTGTACCGGTTAAATATAAATTAACAAAGAAATGCTAAACAAACATGGAACACTCGGTATATTAGCGGGGTTTGCCTGATTGCGGGAAATGGGTCTTTTGAGTGTTTAATCTGTGTCAATTTATCATGAGAATATTGGCTCTGCGTTGAATACAGTTCTAAATGTCAGCTGATTCTCACACTTCTAAATTGTCCCATCTCACAATGCGACGTGCACAAACAAACCGGTATGCTAACACAAACACCGAACAATTTAATCTTGCCTATTGGGTATCCTACCATAGATATGAGCCGCGCATCTTATATTACTTTATGGTGCAATCAGCAGCAATAACAAGTCTAGGTGCGCGACAGGGTGCAGCCGCGTCGGCTGACTCCAGGCTCAAGCAGTATAGCTAATATTCTTATCAGTGGCGCGAAGGCGGGTTCGTCAAATTCTCACACACCTGTGTAACTTGACCTCGAAATAACGAACAACTATGCGTTATACGGGATCACACTTACACTAGTTCACGAGCTTTTTGTGTCGCCAGTGGTCGGTAATGATACCTCGGCATGCGCTGGCCAGAAGGAGCAAATAAATCAGCATTTGCCGGTAGATGGACGGTTTAATTATTGATTTATAGTATAGCGGCCGGAGCAGGGCGCCGACTAATTGGTCATGGCGAGCGCTCGCGTGACATGGCTCTATGCTGGAATTATTGAGACAAAATCGTCCAATATTGACTGCAACACGCCTTGCACACTTCGCGACTTCGTTACGCTAATCAGGTGCTCTTCCAAACTGCTGGAAAGTCGAACACTGACTTTGCCTATTAAAGTACGCTCTTCAACTACCTATACTTATTATGAATCTATTATGTTGGGCAAACTGAATGTACGACTCGCCTGTGCCGGACGAGCTTGAAATGGGTGCTATATTACCTCGCTGCTGGCACCAACTAGTTTAATGCTCCAGGAAATATATTAGGTGAACAATGAAAGCGTTATTTATTCAGACAGTCGAACACTGTTTGTCAGCTAGTAAAACGCTGAAAATCCAAACAAGAACAGTTCTACTAATTGAATTTCTTAGTCATAAAGGGAAGGATGTTTGCTTGTCACGTCATTCACTTCCGAAGTTGATTGCTACGTCAGAGTGGTCAGTCCACAGAAACTGGTCGGACCGGCGTTTCGCAGGGACCCGGCGCGGTGAACCAAGCCTGTAAAACAAACACGCGTGTGAGACATTCGTTAGCCTACCGTAGGATTGTGCACAGTGTGAGCTTTAGATTTACGCTATCTGTATAAGCGGAGTAATTTTGTTATACAGTGTGTAAATCTAATACGGGCGATCAATTAAACCAGGCATGGGATTCATTAGTGTAATCATGGATTACAAGGTTTTTTAAAAGTTACTCTTAATTATGAGATTATGACCCTACAGAATTTTTTTAAGATTATCCGAGCAGCAATGTAGGTACGAACATTTGTTTTTGTTGACATGGCAGTTATGTCATCTGCTTTTGAAATTAGCTGTCACTGTCAACGAGTGCTGAACTCGCGTACCTATGTTGCTCTACATTGCGCGCCGAATTATTTTGTATGGAAAATTTTGTTGCTCTAATTTTAAGAAAAAGTTATTTGAATGTACTTATTATGTCGTAAACTAACGCCAGTTAAGAGCTTCGCCCGTATTAGACTTACACCCTGTATTTCATCTTGACGTAGTAGTTTTAGCTGCCAGTTTTGCAACTGGGTGTGCCGATTCCGCATTGACAACCACGAAAGACAGTGTCTTCTTTCTTGACACTGCTTGCATAGTCTGTAGTAGACTTCAAGGCCATTGATTGGTTGATTTGATAACATATTTTGTATTTGATTCATTGCTTACTATTGTCAAGCTCACTTGTGATATCACCGACGTTAAAGAGTTGATGTGAGTTTTGACCAAATAGGTACCTAATACTACTGGACCCAGATAATATATTTCAATATTGGCACTTACGAGGGATGTACAAAAAACTAAATTCTTGTCACAACTAAAAACACGCCAAAGAAGCCATCAATATCTCCATATTTCCTCACATTCGATGTTAGTTCGTTTTCTTGGAAGAGGGACGGCTCGATACTCTTTAAAACTACGGCTAGGGGGTTACCGTGACGTACTAATTCGATTCAGTTTAGGTCGAGAGAAAGGGACAAGGCTATACGAATCGTATATCTTTGTCCCTTTCACTGACCCTGAATTGAATCGCATTAGTACAGTCAAAGACAAAATAAGGTGTACACATAAATGTTCAAAAATATGTCCCAGTGCACTCTAATTCTGTGTAATAAGAAACGTCGTAACATATTTATGAGCGGATTCTTTCGATACTTATTTTTGCACTTGACAGTACGTCATGGTAACAGGTAACATGGTAACCCTCCTGGTCACATCAGAAGCTCTGCTCAACATAAGGTTCATTGCTTTTGTCAGCCTCCGTAGCCTAGTTGGTAGTGACCCTGCCTACGAAGCTGGAGGTTCCGGGTTCGAATCCCGGCGAGGGCATTATTTGTGTATTTATTTATCACAAATATTTATGGTTATCATGGTTGTCTTAGTCATTTAAGTATCTATATGTATCTATCTATTATATATATCGTCGCCTGGTACCCACATCACAAGCCTTAATTGAGCTTACCGTGGGACTAGGTTGATTTGTGTAAGATGTCCCAAGATATTTATTTATTTATGTATTTTATTTATTTATTGCTTTTGTAGTTGTTTTGCAGCTATCAATACCCGACTGCCACAGAACTATAGCTATTAGCTACCACTGGTCACCAAAAAGTTAACCGTCATCGCGGAGCGCACGCACTCCATTCTCGTTTCAATATTTTAGTAGCGACACAGAACAAACAGAACTCCTTTGTTGGAGGTCAGGCGTGTGTGAAGAGAGTTTCCATGTCACTCCGAACTTGCTTGGTTACACATTAGCGCAGACTCGGACAAATATTTTTTGTTCCCCCATGATCACCATTAGGTACAACGCCATCAGATATATCGGAAAGGCCACGGTACTCAAAAATATCTCAACATGCACTCTAAAGCCATGATAATAAAGGCGTGCTCAGATATTTGTGGACACCCTGGCCGTTCCGATAATCTGATGCGACTTACGATGAGCGCGGTTGACATGTAGGTACCTATTTGTTTGTATACGGAATGCCGTGGACATTTTCGGTTTGATGACATTGAAGCACTTATCAGCGATGCTTTCTCATAGTGATTAGACATTATGAGTAAATAAAAAATTGGCCAAGTGTGGTGTGTGACGGGCCACACATAACTAATTTTAAAATTTCTTTGCTAGGATTCATTAGTTTAATACCTAAGTCTCATTTTATTACTTGGGCCATTCTCTGAAAGTTTCCGGTTGGCTCTCATTGCCACGACCCTTTTCATACATTTTGTATGAAAGGGTCGCGGCAATTAGACCGCAGGCAAACTTTCAGAGAATGATCCAATTAATTTCATTGTAATTTCAATTTCTAAGTAATGGACCCGCGTTTGGAAGGATACCTACTCGTACCAGTCGTACCTAATTAGACTTTCAGAACGATTAATTTCCATTATTATTATTATTTTTTAAACCTATTGAATGATGTAAAGCATTGTTATTTGTGGAATATATTTCATTTACAAAGGCAAAGAGTACGTAAAATTAACACGGATGCTAGAATTATCTAAACAAGAGTTGATCAACGAGGAAATACAACAGCCTGTCAGCATAGACTAGTTAATACTCTAACAGATATGCCACTAAAAATAGGCTTTTATAATGCGCGCCATCTGCAAATGTCATCTAAAGTAAAGTAGGTACTTAAATGATTTGAATAATCTTTGTTTTAGCATGGGCAAAGTTGAAGAAACTGCAAATTGTTTAACAATGACAGTACACAAAGTCAAAACGCTTCATAAAATTGACATGCCTATAATACTCGTAGTCAAAAAAGTTATCTGCTGCATGCGTACTTTTGTAATTTTAGGCAGATGTTACACTGATGCTTCTTCGACATGCGGTGACGGTGCCAGCGTACGACCCCTCTAGGTGGCTGGCAGCGGGCACCCAGGCATCAACCTAGATGGAATAGTGGAGAAATAAAAAAAAATGTGTACGACTGAGGCCGTGCTATATACGCAATTACGCACGTGACGCAATTCGCATCAATGTGACGTCTGCCTTACCGACGTTGGTCTTGCAAACGTATGGCCTTCCTAATTGAAATTTGCATTTAATCCGCGAACGGCATATCTGCTTCTGATGTAACCTGGAGCACAGCCTCTGAGATAAGCTATCAGCCGACACGGTAGCTTTACGATCGCTGATAGTGCGTGCCGCCGATTTACAAACATTTTGATTGGATTGTCCGCTAAGAATTACACTTGATACCATCGGGCTGATACGATCAGCGGTAGTTAACAAGAGGCTTTCTAGTATTATAAACCAATCATACGCCGTGTTTGGAAGTTTACATGATAGTTATGCCGTTATAATAGTTAGGTTATTGAATCGAAATGGTTGCCCGTGTGGTGACGACAGTAAGAATACATTGTCATCCAAACTCTTTCCGCGGGTGTCGTAAGAGTCGACTACGGGATTAAAGTATCACCACTGACCATTCTTTGATGGAGGATCGATGAGGGGCAGCAGCGTCATCATGGTGGACAATTGCACATATTACTGCGATCACCAATCCGCTTACCAAGCGTGGCGATTATGGGCATTTAGGAGAGGCCTACTTCCAGCAGTGGACTGAGAGAGGCTGATGATGATATACTGAATTAAAATGCTAAAGCACTTTGTCTGAGTAAGGAATGGTGACCGTTTTACAGCTGTAAAACGCTAGCGTACTAGTGCGGCATGTATTCGAAAGGTGCATTCAGATCAAACGAGCATTCGCTATTCTATCCCCCGCTCTACGAAACCAACGAATCACGTTTCGTGTAACGATCGAATTTCGTAGAGTGGGGGGATAGAATAGCGAATGCTCGTTTAGTCTGAATGCACCTTTAAGGTGCATTCAAGGGTGACTTGGGTCATGGGTCATGGAGCATGAGTGAACAGGGTAATAGATGATCAAACAGGGGGATGGTCAAGCAGGGTGATAGGCTGAGCAAATATCCGTAGTGATTTAGGTAATCCTAAATTTCGAAAAAAAACCTCTTAATTATGAGTTAATTGATACTTAATAAATTAAGGCTCAATTATAACCTGACCGTCACTATAGGTACCTAGTACCCTTTTAAACATATCCTAGGTTGTATAGGTCACTAAGTCACTACTACCTAGAGTCATGTGGGGTAAATATACGTAGTAGATACTCGTACGTGTACGCAATCACATACAGGGTGATTTGTTATTCACCGTTAAAATATTAGAGGGTTAATTCTGAAGTTATTCTTATTGGTGAACTTTTACTATGGTACAGACGTATGGTACGATTCAAGAAAAAAAATCTGATGTTCCATACATTTCTGCTTACTAACATCACAAGGTTTGTATGAAACTAAAGATTATTTTTTTCTACAATATAATTGAAATGTATAGGATTCCGTACAATTACCCACTACACGTGTACCCCACATGACTACAAGTAAGTACTACGACAGATGGCTCACTTAAGTTTTTTAGCTATAGTCACTAATCAGTAATATTAGTCTAGCTGATCGTAGACGCACTCAGATGGTAGGTAATAATTTAGCATCAGTTCCGTTACCTGTATCTTCAAATTATAGTGTTGCTGTTCCTTAGCTACTGCAATGGGAATTAAATATTAAAACATTATATTAATAAATAAACGATGAAGCAAAATTATAATTGTCACTTCAGCAATGTTGCTGACTTAATTGAATGACCAGTTGGGAACCTGGGCATCTGGAAATAAGGTTTATCCATGTTCAGAAATATTTTCAGCTCCGAACACATTCATAAGTTTTCAATATCGGCGAACTGCAATAAAAGCTAAAGTATTGGGATGATAGAACTGGTTTGTATCTGCCTAGTTAATGTCACCACGATAAAGTGATACCATACTTACTTACAGTGCTGATAAAAGTTGGCTACGCGATAAGTTACCTTAAACACCTTTGCGAAATGTGTTGCTGATAGTTTGGTCGTTTGGGTTTGTATACAAATATATTCAAATATGTTTATAGCTGTGTCTTTCAAACGTTAAGACGTCGCGGCCCATTACCACCGCTAAACTTCTTCGTGACCCCCTAAATCCCAATAAAATAGTACATTACGACACAAGTGCGAAAAACATGAAACACGACCGATAGGGAGTGTTTTAAATCGACACGAGTTACGAATTTCGATTTTGCAAGTGTCTCGTACGACGTTTTAGTACAGATGGCCCTCCGAAGTTTTGGACCTGACATAAAATGACCCACTTCTCGCAATAGAGCCTAAAAAAGGCACCATCTGTTCTAAAAAAATGTCTTATGTACTTATGTATATCTTAGGTACCTACAAGCGGCTTGAAAGCCTGGCAAACCTTCTTATCAATAGAAAAAAATGCCAAAATAAAAACGACTGTGTGCGGCTCAAAGTTTGAAAAACACACACAATTAGCATATCATTTTTTGGGACGGAAATTAGACCTAGAGGATTTATTTGGAAATCAGTTAAAGTTTTTCTGAAACTTCCAAAAACATTCTAGAGGGGTTATTCTATGTCCCAGAACCTCACAGGCAATGGAAATATACTTGTTTTTTGGCCACCCTGTATACATAATAATGCATAGGTTGACCAATGTAGGTATGAAAAACTTGTGTTTAAATAGTTTATCCAATAGCTAAAGATATTCAAAATCAGTAATATTAGATTCATGTCTTATTATATTGTATCACCATTTCAAAGTAAACCTGTATAATTTTCATTGCGTCTTTTCATTTCGTAAAATAATAACTAGGAAACTACGAAATAGTTGACCTAGTAAAAATAGAACTGCGGTATTGCCAACAAACAATTACTGTAGAAGTTGTTTGTATTTTAGAAGAACAATACGTGTAACAGTTTTAAAAATAATAATGTACGTACTCACTACCTACAGTTAAGGGTCGGATAGATGTGGGAAATTTTAGAGATTCTGTCAAATTTCCCCATTTCGCACACACGCGCACTTCACGCACACTACCTCATTTTACCGAGCGGGGTCATTGACCCTTGGTGATTTTTTTAATGAAAGCGGCCGAGTTTGTAATTTATTACTACCTCTTTTGAATAATTACACTTGTCAAAGTACTAGATGGTAAAAAAGATAGAGAGGGATAGATTTTATAAGACTATCCTTGTCTTTTCGAGTCGTCTCAATGCAATGCAAAAGACAGATTTAATATATCGGGCTTGTAACCAATGCGTGTAATAGTACATTGTGCATCAAGGGAGGTAAGTACGGAATTACTAACGAGAGTGTTAGAAGCCCGACGCCATTAGGCGGAGGGCTTTTATGACTCGAGTTAGTATTCCGCTTACCGACCGTGATGCATACAATGTTTTTCATCACACTTGCCAACCAAAAAATAAGTTTTATTCATAATATTATTAAATGACGTACTGACATTTCTATTACTCTCTAGGGAATTTGATTTTTCTATTACTCCCGCTACGCGCGCAAGCCATGGCGCGCTTAGACAGCAAGTGTGATGAAAAATATTTTTATAGATATATAATAGTTCTCGCACTAGTGCGGCAAAAATCTGTAGGTACTGAAAATGGATTTTCAATACAGATCAATCAATTTGCTACAGTCACCATCAGATATATCTGAGCGACCACGGCACTCAAAAATATCTGAGCATGCCAATAGAGGCCTGCTCAGATATTTATGAGTACCCTGGCCGCTCTGCTATATCAGATGGCGACTGTACAGCATCGTATTCTGATTAGGAAATCGTAAGAGAAAAAAATCCGCGGAAGAACAAAATTGACTTGGTTCGAGAGTATGCCTGTTTGACCAACTGGTAAGGCAAACCCACGTCTTGTTGTCCACTATAATTTTAAAAAAACTATTTTTCTGATCGGAACACGATACTGTTGTAAGTATTCACTACCACCAGCTTTTCGTAGACATTCAACTTTCCCACTGCTGTGTGCGTCAAACGCACAAGAGTCCACCAACGATTGCACATGCACAGTGCCAACGACGCACATTTGCGAGTCCATACTAATTTGACATTTACAGAATTCGCTTCGGTGTAATGTTTGGTGAAGTAGTTTCCGTGAAAAGTCAAATAAATGGAATTATGCATTACATCTGTATAATTATTATGTGACTTACCAGCAGTTATCAGGTTTTAGGGAGCTTATTTTACTAAATTAAATTGCATTCATTATAAAAATAAAAATGCACATAGGTAAAACATTAAGACTTTTATTATTTATTATACACAATTACAACTGTAAATTGAAGAACAGACAAAAACAGTTAAAAGAAAAAAATAGATCCTAAAAAAAATATTACATTCACTAATTTAAATATTTGATGTCATAATATAGGTACTAAATAAACAATGCATAAACATGCAATTTATGCATGAGCCCGTAGCTGAAACAGCTTTATGGTTTACATCCATACTATCATCGCAGCGTTCATCAGAACTGACATTAAATTTCTCTTGCACATTTCACACCGAAAATTAAATTTCGAGTGCAGTCCCTTTCATTTTTCAGATTTAATTTTCATATAAGAAAAAATACATCCAAATTATGGGCCATGATCATTGATCTTAGCTAATTGATCCAGGAAATGTTGTACCTACATTAATTATCCGTCGCCCTGTAATTGGACTATTTACATGACTAGTACCTTTCTCTATAATAAATTCATGCTCTTCCTCTGGCAACTCCTGGTTCCTATAATAAAAAAGTTAGATAAGTTATATTATTAGTCAGCCTTCTCCGTAGCCTACTTAGTAGTGAATGTGCTTATGATGCTGGTGGATCCGGGTTCAAGTCCCAGCGAAGGCATTAAATTCATCTCTAATCCAAGCCGAATCCAGGAAATTTCATATAACATTAAATACTCATATGGCTAGGAATACAACATTAAAATATGTCGCAACTCGCAATGCTCGCGAGCAGCCTGTACTCGTATGTACTGATCTATTATACAGGGCGTCCCACGGCGATGCCACATGGAGGGAAAGTACCTTAAATATCATAGATAGCATATTTTACTGAAAGAAGATTCCTTTTATGTTTAAAACTAAATAAAACAGCATTCTTTTTTTTTTTTGAAAAACAATTGTATGGAAAAAAAATATCGCGACGTCGGAGAAAAAATACCTTAATTACCTATTGTAAAGGAACATCTTACTGAAAGAAGACATTATTTCGATTTACAAAAACAAGTTGAATTGCATTCTGAATTATTTCATGGTTAAACCGGGATTCGAACCCGCTAATGTATGATATCACATAGCTAAAATTAATTGGCCGTGTGGTGACAGCAGTAAGAATACATTTGTCACCACCCCAACTCCTGCGGGTGTCGTAAGAGTCGACTAAGGGATTGAAGTGTCACTGACCATTATTTGATAAAAGATTGAAGATGGGCAGCAGCGTCATCATAGTGGAAACATTACTGCGATCTCCAATCGGCTTGCCCAACGTGGCGATTATAGGCATTTGCCTCCTAATCCGTCCACACGCGTAATTAAAAGGAGAGGCCTAAGTCCAGCAGTAGACTATCATAGGCGGGTCCCCTTTAATATGCCTAATATTAATAGTCCTAATATGAATTCGCATAACGGATTTGGCATAAATAATTAAGCATAATATTGAATAGGCAAAATAATAAAATTCCATAATGCTTCATACGCATATTACTGATTATGCATATTTGAAATATGCATAACATTATTAAATATAACTTTATTCATCCTAATATGAATTAGCATAAACTTAGAAATCAAGCGGGCAGATCAGGGTAAAACCAAGACAGTAAGGTTAAGTTCAAAAGATTAATAAGCAGGAGCGACAAAGCGAAGTTGAAGCCTAGCTTTCGTCGATATCTCCTACACATTCTAATGAACACGTCAGATACAATCAATTAAATAAAACATTAGGTATTTAATAATCAATTTTATTAGTAAAGAAATCACATCTTGGTAGGCGCATGAGGCGCACGTACAGAGTGCGTACCTATTTAATACGGGCGTATATTTTAATGATGCTTAAAATAAGATCTAGGGAACCTATTTACCTATACCATAATTTCCACGATCGAAAGTCTAAACTAGTTTTAAATTGGAAGCAATATACACCGCGTGGTCTCTAATAACCCGAAAGAGTTTAACCACGCATTTTTGATGTAAAAACAAACAAAAAATACCTTATAACTTTTGTAATTTATGGCAAAATAAAAAAACAATTTTTATTACATTTTTAAAATGTATTTTAACATAAAAAGTAAAAGTTATTCACAAAACTAGCACTTACAATGAGTGTTAATTTTTTTTTTACAAAAACCTCATTTATAAAAGGTTTTATTTCTCACTTTTTGACATCTATTAATGAGGTTAGTGAGACTATTCTCCATAATTGCACCAACGCCGTTAAAAAGGCGAGTACCGAGTTACAATTAGAAAATATGTTTTTTTTTTTAATTGGTAATAACTCTGAAACTAGGCGATATCCAGAAAAGTTTATACGACATTATAGTTTCTAAATATGGTCAGGAACAACCTGTTAAAATCTTTCGGGTTATTAGATACCACGGTGTATAGTATCTAATATTATTAATACGTACTAATCGACAGTAACTTGGCAAAAATATTAGGTACATAGTATCGGTTTCGCTACGCAATCTATGATGGGTCATTATTATTTTATACCTTTCATTAAGTATACCAATTAGTATTATGCTTATTCTAATTATTCCAAATCATCGTTATGATAGTTTACGTTATACGTAAATACATTATGCGTAATCGTTTATACGAAATTATGCTTATGCCACTTAAATAGTATGCTTAACAACGCTATGCCAATTTGAAGTATGCGTAATAAATTATGCGAATTAATATAGACTCATCATAGGCTGATGATGATGATATGATGATAAAATTCATAAATCCTGAACTTTTATAGATAGTCTTCTAGAAAGGTTCAAAATGGCGTTAAAATACAAAAAAAAATCACATACCGACTTTAGTAGCTGTTCCTACGTTATGTACATACGTATGCTTACAAATATTGCAACGATTAATTGAACCAGATTTTGGTGGGCCGATTATGGTGAGAGGAGAAGTATGCTTACTTAACTTCGATAACAATACAATAGATGAACCTGACCTGATGAAGAATTGAAAGGTATCTATAGGCCCAATTGATCTGAACTTTAGTAAGTATGCCTTTGGTGACAAAACTACTGTAAGGTGTAATAGCGCGGGTTTGATGAGTTGGAGGATGATCATAATATACTGTGTGAGTATTATTATTATTACATCTTATTGTAGTTTTGTTCGGTTCATTCTTAGAAATCGATGACTAGCAGAAAGCTGTGTCCTTACACATTGTCTGAGGCGGTTTCATTTGCCAGAGGAATTACGTTGCCTCATTTAATGGGGTAGACTCATTGACTGCGTTTCATTAGTAGGATAGCTTACTCTAAAACAATAAATCGTCCATTAATTCTATAATTCATTTAAAAAATTCAATAGGACGATTTAAAGTGTCCATAGCCAAAATGACAAGAACGGAAACCTTATAGATTCGTTATGGCCGTCTGTCATAGACGATTTACTTTCAAACTGTAAGTAGGTACTACTAGAATAGGAGATCTGGCTTCAGGGGTAATTCCGCCAAAAACGAAGTACATTTTTTTTAGTTCATCTTCCGCGTCTTTTTAACATACTATAAGAGTAGAGAAAAATCCAAGTAGATTTTTTGTTGATCTTGAACAGAAAAAGAATCGATCGGCATAAAAAAAAAGTTTTTCAATAATGACCATTTTTTCGCACTTATCTATTGTTTACACACATACAGGGTGGAAATTATTTTTGGGTCAGTAAGGACAGCTACCAGATCCAGAGTAGCTACGCGAAAATGGTCTTAGAAAACCTTCCTTCGATTTTAAATTAATGAAAATTGGCAATTACAGATTTTGTAAAAAACATACAGGGTGCGAGAAAATTGTCATATTTGACAAATTTTTTTTATACCAATCGATCCAGTTAATGCTCCAAGACCTGAACAACGCAAGCCTTCAAGTTGGACTTCATATGAATCGCACAAAGACTCAGGTGATGACTAACAGCACGAAACGTAGGGTCGAGGTAGAAGGGCAGACGATACATTATGTCGATGAGTATAGTATATCTACTTGGGCCAGCTAGTCTCTTTCAGCAAGGAAGTTTAACGCCGTGTTAAAAATGCCTGGAAGAGCTACTGGTCCATGAAAGAGCTAATTAAGGGTGACCTTCCAATGTCACTGAAGCGCAAACTAGTCGACATGTGTATCCTGCCCGTCCTAACCTACGGTGCCCAAACATGGTCACTCACCGAAAGTCATACGTCCAAATTGAAGGTCTGGCAGCGAGCAATGGAGCGCAGCATTTTAGGTGTAACGACGATGGATCTGGAACACTACGCTGCGCTCCAAAACACGCATAGCTGATGTGGTGAAAAGACTGCCAGGCTAAAGTGGGATTGAGCTGACCACGTCTACCGCATGCATCCAGAAAGGTGGGTTATTACAGCCACCAAGTGGATGCCGCAAACTAGGCGGGGACGAGGCAGGCCCAGGCGGAGATAGCGGGACGACTTGGACGCCTTCGCCAACAATTGGCCAGACTTGGCACCGAACCGGGAGCTGTGGAGATCTGAGGGAGAGGCATTTGCCCAGCAGTGGGACACGTCTACAGGCTAGAAAAAAAATCGATCCTGTTTATTTTCAGGATCAAAAGCTTGTATAGACCCAAAAAAAGTTTTCGGCTAGAAAAGCCGCAAATCGAGATTTAAAATTCCCAATATTCCCATACAAATTGTATGAATGTTATAAAATATTTTTTTCAAGCTTAATTTTTTTATGTCATTAGATTTCATTTGTATCCAGTACCAATAGTTTCTTAGGGGTCAACTTATAGCAATGTATAAAAAAGCCAAAATTTCAAGAAAACTGTTTTTATACATTTACTATGGAAAAAAAGTGAAAGTTTAATTGCATCATCTGTCACGATAATTAGTCCTCCTATGCTAAATGACAATAATACCTACTGTGTGGAAACATTAGCTATATTCATTATCTCGATTTGCGGCTTTTCTAGCCATTAAATTTTTTTTGTTCCCATACAAGCTTTTGATCCTGAACAGAAACAGGATCGATTGGCATTAAAAAAAGTTTATCAAAAATGACAATTTTCTCGCAACCTGTATGTTTTTTCCAAAATCAGTAAACGCCAATTTTCATTAATTTAAAATCGAGGAAGGTCTTATAAGACCATATTCGCGGAGCTACTCTGGATCTGGTAGCTGCCCTCACTGACCCAAAAATAATTTCCACCCTGTCTATATACAGGGTGTTTTTTATATCATTAGCCATATTGCAATGTGTGTTGGGTAAAGGCGTAAAAAAATATTTGGTAAAACAAAAATAATCCATTTTTCATTATCCTTTTTGTTATAGATTTTTTTTTTAATCTCATTATCTACCGAATGTTTGGTCACTATGATCACTTGCTTACTTTGCGTACTGCCCCACCAATCCCACCATCTCATAACTGCCAAATCAGATTGGAAAGGGTGTTTGAGTTTGCAACTTTAATTAACCCGCATAATGTAACTAATTTAATGCGTTATAACGTACGTAACAAGTTTCCAACGCGTGGTGGGGAATGGAGGTGGAGCTTAACTTGCAGGTAAATCCCACGAGATAGCATTATCAGTCTATCGCATACAGTACTAATAATGAGGGTATTTTGAGTTGCGCGCCGGTCTGAGGGTAGTTTGACTCGAGCGCGTTCACGCAAGCGCACTCCTTCTTTGTTTACAGAGTGCTTACAAATGGCACATGGCATCTTGCGATCAGCCGAGCCAGCATAATTTGACCTCAAGAACGGAGTAACTTAAATGTTCCGTCATACAAACGCGTACCTACTGGTTTACCTCAGATATCGATTCTAATGCACTCTCTAAGCAAATTGAATTGTTGATGACGACGAGCAGGTACAGGTAGGTTTGCGCTTGGGCAGTTTTAATCAAATAACAATCGTGTGTGCATGTAGTTAGGACATTTTATTCATTGTTTAGTGCCGATGGTGGGGTGAGTGACGTCGGCTGATAGGTGCTTGTGATGAACTCCTGATTGGCTAAGACTTGACTACTCAAACCTGCTACCCTTTTGTCTGCCATCGAATCGCACAGATTGAAACAAACTTGCCTAGTGACCACAAATTATGTTTTTGCCGGATAAAAAACGGGAAAAAAACTGAAAAAAAGTGTCACTTTTTTTTTCAAAAATGTTGTGTGGATCGCGAATGACATATCCAAATTTGGCTAACGACATAACAAACACCCTGTATTATTTATAAAAAAATAATACTTATACGTGCAAATGGCAATATTAGGGGTTTATATACCTATCATTTGCGGGTTGTAACGCACATACCTTTTTTTTTTTTCTTGGTATAGACGACGTCAGTGTTCGTTTATTTCTTTTGTTCCCCATTTGAACAAAGCTGAAAACTTAGGAAAAAAAGTATTAAAAAAATCATAAGAAATCAAAAGACTTCACTTAAAGAAGACCAACTAACCGAACGAAATAATAGTAAAGGGTCATTCCAAGTGAAGTCAACAAATCGAGTGTGCTGCATGGTTTCTGATTTGAATGAAAAAAATTTAGGATATACTTCATGGTGGCAGAAGTGCTGAACCACCATCAGTTTTCTTTTATATCTTTTAGTTTCCAAGTTTTGCCCTTTCAAAATTCAGAGTGGGGTCTTTGAATTCGTGCTTGTGAAAAAACAGGCATAACTTTTTTTATATAAAAGGTAACGAAATAATTACTTGCCGTATTCGTCTTGTAAAATAAATATAAATGTGTTAGAGGAACTACTTGTAATAGAAAAATATAAATGAAAATTGAGACTTTCGAAAATGCTCATGTTTGACTCTACAAAAATCAGTGTGGAAGATAAGATATTTTTTTTATTTTAATCATAAATTATAGATGATATTTTTAATTAGATTTCGAAAAAAAAGTTTTGTTATTTTGCCTATTTTCCGAAATACGATTTTTTAAACTGCTTATCTAGTGCATTTTTTCTCTTGTTATATTTATGCAGATTAAAATATAAATATTATTATGATCTTAAACTTTTAAATGCCTATGAATTCAATGAGAAAATTTTGGATTAAATCCAGGCGATTGAAATTGACTGTATATGTATACACCATGCCTGTTAATGAACCGAAAAAAATTAACCACGTATTTCTAACTGCGTTTACAAAATATATTGACAAAGTAATAATTATTTCGTTACCTCTCGTAGAAAAAAAATTAGGTCGGATTTTGTACAAGCAGGAATTTGACCCCACTCTTAACTTTGAATTGGCAAAACTTGGAAATTAAAATATAAAAAAGAAAACTGGTGGTGGTTCAGCACTTCTGCTACCTCATTTTTTTTCTTTCAAATCAGAAACCTCCTGTTCCTCGCTATAGTGAGGGGAAAAGTTTTGTGTTACACACGAGTGCAAATGTATTTTACTTCTCGTAAGCTCTCGTTCTTCTCGTTCTCGTTGCTACGCTCAGGTTTCTATTTTAAAACTATGGAACCCTTTCGCTTGCTCGTGTTTCAATTTCATGCTCGCGGGTAAAATACAACTTTGCACCCTTGTACAACAAACAACTATTTCTTTATAGAAGATTGATGATGAGCAGCAGCAGCACAGCATCGTCACAGTGGACAAATTACTGCGATCGCCAACCCTTTTGCCAGCGTGGTGATTATGGGCATTTACCTCCTAATGTCCAATACGCATAGTTAATAGGATCACCTTGTATATTATTCTATCCATTTATCGGCCTGATTAATATGTACACTATACAAAGTTGCAAATTTCTAATTCTAACGGTCACTCAGTTATGCTGCGGACAGACAGACAGATAGACAGACAGACAGACAGACGGACGTAGCGAAAGTATAAGGGTTCCTAGTTTACTACGGAACCCTAAAATCTGGTGTCGATTTAAAACATTCCTTTCAGTCATTTCTTTTATCGCCAACCTTTACTTTTTTCACACTTTTATCGTAATGTCATCATCATCATCCATCATCATCATCATATCAGCCGAAAGACACTCCACTGCTGAACATAGGCCTCTCCCAAAGATTGCCACAATGACCGATCCTACGTTACCCGCATCCAGCGGACCCTGGGGCAAGAATTTTTTTATGTGTTTAGTGGTTAATTACGAAAACGTTAACTTACAAAAAAAAACTGTCTTTTGTAACCCGAATTTCTCTTTTTTGGTGTGACTGATATGTAGGTATACCTGTACCAAATTGCAAATTTGTTATACTAACGGCCTATGAGCTATTCTGCGGACAGACAGACGGACAGACGGACATGGCGAAACTATAAGGGTTCCTCGTTTACCACGGAACCCTAAAAAGGT
This sequence comes from Thaumatotibia leucotreta, assembly GCA_025490895.1. Taxonomy (NCBI): domain Eukaryota; kingdom Metazoa; phylum Arthropoda; class Insecta; order Lepidoptera; family Tortricidae; genus Thaumatotibia; species Thaumatotibia leucotreta. The sequence goes on along the minus strand of JALPQI010003161.1, from coordinate 10,360 downwards.
TGGAATTAATTTTGGGTCTACATCGGGTGGCATAATTTTTTTATTTCAAAAAATTTGTCGCATACCAACTTTACGCCGAAAAATGAATGGCCCAAACATTGTTGCACATATTTTTGTGTTGCCGAAATTGTTGATCCTAACTTGGTTGTTCCTAACTATCGTTTGTCCTAATGATTTTCGTGTCTAATGTGTATGTATCGAATAATAATTGTGCATAATTGTGATGATCCTACTATTTAATGTACTAAAACTAACTACCTTTAAAAAAATATTTTCCTTAAACTTAACCCTCTCTTAAACCACCCAACCCTGTTGTCCAAAGAATTTTAGTCATCAGTACCGATACGGACCTAGGAACCGGTCGACGCAGCCCCGCTGCGCGGGACTTCTATTCCTGATCTAAGGGATAAAAGGTACCTAACGAACCTATCCAGGTTAGAGTAGGGGAGGTACAAATTCATTATTTTCTAATACAGGGGGCTTCGCCCCTGAGCTCCCCTTGTGGGGCGCTTCGCTCTCCCGTCGCCCCTTTTTCGGGTTTACAAGAATGAGGATGGGTAAACAATTGATTAAAAATACTTAAGTATTTTATAGACTACGCCTTTCACTCCTAGAAACCTAACCATTCCAAGTCGGTTTTACCCTGGCTTATTACTTGAACATTATTTTAAACCATTCACCATATTGTTAATATGCTTTCCTCAATGAAATTTTAGACATAACAATTGTAGGCGCAAAGAAAATTGACACTTGAGCAGTAGGAAAAACAATATTAATCACAATGAACATTATGATTATTAAGCTTTAGGTAATTCGACGTTCGAGTAATCAATATTAGGATAAATATAGTGTAGGTGTTTTAAACGTGTATGCGCAAAATAAAGAAGGCTAAACGAGTATGCCATTTAACACTATACCAAACATTCTCTGCCAAAAATTTTTAGGACAATCGACGTTATACAACACGACAGGCACCCCTTAATTTTATCTTAAAAATATACTCTTCAGACAAAGTTTCGGTTCAAAGACATTTTTTTTTGTACACTTGTATGACGATGAACACTGTCACTGGCGTCGAAAGTGTTAAAAGGGATAAATATATAAAAAAAAAAAACTGAAATCGATTGTCTTATTTTTTAATCAGCAGTTGGAATACGACGTATCAAATCGCTATCTTTCAAATCACACTATTTCCATACAAACTTTCAACTACCTTTTAACCACTTTAGAGTTTAAATTTTATAAAATGGTTTCTTATTTTGTATACAAATAATTATACGTATAAGTAACCTTCTGTAAAAATGCCATCTTTCTAGCCCTAGTAATTTACACTAAATTTATAATTTACCTTAGTCTCCTTAAACAAAATCTACAGCCCTACTTAACCCTCTCAATCATGAAATTTCCCTACTCTCTGATATATTATTGCTTTTTTCGTATTTTACTTAGTAAATCTCCTACAATGTTTTAGGTATCCAATTGTAAATTTGCATCCCCTTGTTATAAAATACTTTTATAGGGATTATTATAGCTTTAAGTTAAACTTCAACACAATAAAAATTCTAATCCCCTTTTAACCTTTAAGAAATGATTCAATTACATTTCTTGTACCTACCCTTGCAAAATACCTTATTAATATTAAAGTTTCAAGTTTCTAAATTAAAATAAATTTGGATCCCACCTTTGCACTCTTATCTTACCAGAAAAAACAGCTTATACCTACACGAAGTTTGACATTGTCATTCAAATGAACAATAAGTTGAGTCTCTAATTGTTTACATTTAATTTTACCAATGTATAAAATACGCAATATAGAATGTCGAATTTACAAGATTATGTTTGTAATTTACCATTTTTGAACCATTTACCTACCAACCACGTTAAGTTAGTTGTCAGCCTCCGTAGCCTAGTTGGTAGTGACCCTGCCTACGAAGCTGGAGGTTCCGGGTTCGAATCCCGGCGAGGGCATTCTTTGTGTATTTATTTATGACAAATGTTTGTTCCTTGGTCATGGCTGTCTATGTATTTAAGTATCTATATGTATCTATCTATTATATATATCGTCGCCTGGTACCCACATTACAAGCCTTAATTGAGCTTACCGTGGGACTAGGTCGATTTGTGTAAGATGTCCCAAGATATTTATTTATTTTACCTACGTCACATAAACGTGTACGAGTATTTGCTCGTGCTATGATCAAAACATAGTACCTACCGAAAAAAAGCAACATTATTATTAGGTACTTTGTTTGTGCAATATGCAACACGGAAGTTACCTCTTACCTACATGTATCCTAGGTACCTAATGTAGGCACGAGGTTAAATAAAAACATCAAAATTTATGCAAGGTACCTACATCATTTTTGCGTAAAGGTGCGTTCAAACTAAAAGAGCATTCGCTGTTCTAACCTTCCACTGGCCACTCTACGAAATTCGATCGGTACACAAAACGTGATTGGTTGATTTCGTAGAACGGGCGCTAGAATAGCGAATGCTCTTTTGGTTTAAATGCACCATTACTATCGAGAACAGGAATTCCCTCGGTTCACCAAGGAGCAGTTCATGACAGCCTTCGTTATCCTTCTGCCACTGACGACAACGACTGCGACTGGTCTGGTGTGACGTGATATGATTAAATCTTGTTATCTACATTGAAATCCACACTCCTTTTTTTAACTTTAGAACAACCTGTATATTAGCAGCTCCTGAGGTAATAAAAAACCGGCCAAGAGCATGTCGGCCCATGCTAGAGTTCCGTAGTTTTCGGATATCTCTGAAAATATTGACTTTAGAAAAAAACTTTGTTTGAAAATCCCTTATTTTTTTTCAAAGACCTCTTCAACGATATTCCACACGATAAGATTACAGAAAATAAAAAAATCATTCACACTTCACCAGCTTTTTTCTAATGTTTATTTTACCAATTTGTCGGCATAATTAATATGTATATCTGTACCAAATTGCAGATTTCTAGTACTAACGGCCACTGAGCTAAGCTGCGGACAGACAGACGGACAGAGCAAAACTATAAGGGTAGTGTACTACGGAACCCTAAAAAGGTACAATAGTATGAAACCTCTTTTAAAGAGTAGCTTACATAAATACTCTACATTTATCCGTTCCCTTAATTCCTTAACGGTTAAGGGACCTCTACCATCTAACCTGGTCTTTGTCAATAACATGCTCCATAACTTACACAATCAATCAGAAATATCTGCCAAAAGTGAAACACGTGTCGTTAAGGAGTTCCGTTCTGGTCTTTATCAGCAGTTCCACCTACTCACATTACAACGCATAAATGAAAATGCTTGATGTGTAAATGATAATACAGTATCCTAAGGTTTGATGAAGTCCCCCGTTTCCTAAGGAAACACCCCATCAAAACTCGTATTTGACAATAACTTACACGCGACCATCTTCATTGCTTAAAATGCATAACCAGTTACATACATACAAAACACCAAAGTGTTCCGAAGTTCCGTTCTAGCCTTCATCGGCAGTTCCACTTTCCTAAGTAAGGAATTATCACTTTTTGAAGGAAAATGGATGATTGGTTGGGTTGATAAATCTCAAACCGGTTTTATGTGTGCAACAACATCACCATCAACATCATCGTCATCATCAACAACCTATATCAATACACTGCTAGACAAAGGCCTCTCCTATTACTTATGCGTATGGATGCATTAGGAGGTAAATGTAAATCGCCACTTCAATCCCTTTTTCATAACATAGAGCAGTGGAGTCGATATTACAAACATTTTTAACTTGAATAAATGATTAACTTGTAAGATAATAACGAAATAGCGTTCATTTCAAGCTAGATTTATCAAGGAATTTAAATAAATAACATGAGTTTTATTTTTGAGAAACTAGAAAAATATAAATTTTCAATTAAATGTTGGTATATGTGAAAATTTATTTAAGATTGATTTTTTAAGGTTCTAGTTCTCTCGAAGACCGTAAATATTATATAATAATCATAACCTATATTACAAAGAATGATTGAACTTCAATTCATAGGTAGTCAAATATTAGAGATGAAATTATTTAATACTTAAAATTTGCGAAACCCTGTTTAAAATAATATATTTATTATTATTTCTGATTAATTAATTATTCAATCAATCATAAAAAAATAAACAACGACTCCACTGTTCTCTGTCCACCTAATGCCACCAAAATTCCTAACCCTAGTTATTATACACAAGAATAAAGAAAATACAAATAAATAACTAGGAATGTATTGCAATCTACGAATTTAAACTAGTAGGTATACCTTTTGTGTCCGTATTGATAGAGTCCTGTGCCACTCAGCGAATCCTTCAGTATTTAAGTATCAGTAAAGCGTACGTGCCATTTCTAGAAAGAGAATATAAGTATAATATATAAATCATTCTAGTTTCAAACCAAAAACCAATAAGTTACGTTTTCGAACTTATTTATATGCAGTTCAGCTTATTTTGTGTGCCGTAGCCGCAGTTTCCATGATACACTTTGTAGTTCGCGAGGATCTGGTTTTTACTGTTATATTGTAAGTATCATCATCAGCCTATGTTAGTTCACTGCTGGACGTAGGCCTCTCCTATTAACTATGCGTATGGACGCATTAGGAGGTAAATACCCATAATCGCCACGCTGGGCAAGCGGATTGGCGATCGCAGTAATGTGTCCACTATGATGACGCTGCTGCCCATCATCAATTTTGTAGAATGGTCAGTGACACTTCAATCCCTTAGTCGACTCTTACGACACCCGCAGGAGTTGGGGTGGTGACAAATGTATTCTTACTGCCGTCACCACACGGCGTACGACTGTAAGTATAACTTATTACGTATATAATAAATAAAAAATAATATACATAATATTTTCTTCAGTTACCGCGAGGATTACACATGAAATAAAACTATGAAAACAGTCATCCGCAGACCACGAAACCTGTAGTGTTCGAAACGTCGGAAAGAGGTTAAAATTAGTTAATATACGCGAATTTATCCTTTTTCATGTTTTTATTTCAAAACTAATTTACTTTCAATATTGAATGTACTGAGAAGATGCGGGTACAATACTTTCTTACCAAGAAATCGCGGCCGCAGAAATCGCGGTGGCGATGAGCACAGATTTTATTCCACAAATCAACCATTAAATTAAAGACTCGAATCACTTTGAATATGTATACCTACTAATATAATTACATAACAAACATATTCTATCTTTCTTATTATTATTATAACTAAATTGACATCCTATCGCTTTGACTTCTAGCCGTCACATGTGTTTTCAAATGACGTATTTTGTTGCCAGAGTACAGAAAATAAACTCCATTACACCAAATCGTATCCGTAAACTTTTTTCATTTTTAATCGTTTTTGCGAATGTAACTTATACGTGTTCGGTAGTATTGAGTTTTATTTTGAATCAGTTGTTATAGTTTTCTTGTGTTCCGTCATAAAAATAACAAGAAACTTAAATTAACGATGGGGTTCGAAAGAATTTCTTCGTTCTGATTTTCCCTACTTATTTAAAGACACTTTGAGTACTGGCATCCCTTGACGTGTATGTATATGATTTTATGTCATTTTCAATGTCAAAAAGAGCTGTCAACGGGAGCGATTTGGCGTGCGTCCGACCTCGAGGAGGCGCTCGCGCCATCTGAGTCAAAAGAGAATTTTGACTTATGTCGCCATTTGTATGGAGAATATACGTAATTTTAAATTAAGGATTAAATTTCTCCGTTGTCTTTATGAGGAAAAATATGAATATGCCCTGATGCACTAATTCAGTTATCTGGCTTTTAAATTAACATGAATATTATATGCCCGTAAAAGAAAAATATGCATTGCGTCGTGTTCGAAAAATATGCAATTTTTTCAATTTTCGGTACATTTAGAGCCAATTTCTAGGAAATCCATGTAAATATAAAATATAATATCAATTGGAGCCTCTGCACCGGTTCTTTCTGAATAAGCTCATGTAAGAAATGTGTTTGTAGAGTTATATTTATTTAACAAATTCTTTGTTCGAAAATAAGTCTAAAACGACAAAATCGGGAATCCGACCCATAACATCAATCGAATGGGACCGCCTCCGGCCATTTTGTGCCACATTATTTCTAAATGAAAACTCAACCACGATGTAATATCAATTGAATACAATAAAGTCCCATAAAAGCGTGGTTAAATATCATAAGAGAATAACTATATTTTTTATTTAACGATGTCACTGTAGCAGTAACAGCCAGACATTCAAAGTTGCAACATTAAAGCAATTGTAAGTTGCTGACTTTAAAATTGGTTCTATGTAACTAGGTATTATATCTTGCAATTATTTCCCATACGCAAAGGGCTATATTGTCATATAACCTATAAGCAGAGATCGGACAAATGTGCGTCATTGTGGACATGACTCCAAAGTTGATTGAATAATTATTCATTTAATCATTTTCAAAAATTTACTTTTTTGACACCGGTAACTATGAAAATCATTGTGAATAGACCCCTCAAAGCTTCAAAATCAAATTTCAAGAAATTATTCGTTTAATTATTCATTCAATCAAATTTGGTGCCATGTCCATATTATTGCGAACAATGACGCACAATTGTCCGATCTCTGCCTATAAGTAAAAGCTTGCGAAAAAACTATTATACACTAGGAACACATTTTGGAAAATAGAAGTTTCATACTCACAATAGTCACAATATTGATTACTAACAAGAAAAACATAGCATATTGTCCTACAATGTTTACCCGCGGACCCCGTGAGACACCTGCCGCATGCACTGCAAAACTGTCATCATTTCGTACTCAATAAAGTGCCTTGGCTCAGATAAAGCGCTCTTCTCGAAATACTACGAGTATTCCTATCAGCCCTATAAATAATTGATATTTTAGTGTCACAAATGATCTGTATGTAACTATGAATACTTTAGTTTAACAAATGACTTTATTAATAAGATCATTCATGCAATTTTATTCTTTATTCTCCAAGCGTTTAGTGTTAAAATAGCTAGGTAAACGATACAGGTTGAAGCGTTTTTAGTTTACAACGCACTAGCAACATGTTTTTCAAGCGAGTGCTGGAGCTAGTCCATAAGTTATCGTATGTAATAAAATTAAATGTAACACATTTCTCTTTTTCATGTAATCTTCATAATTTATACACATTTTTAGTTCGCGACGTGTATCGGCGCCTGCGGGTACGTGCCTGGGTTCGGCCTCACTCTGTACAGTCGCCTCAAGATATATCTAAGCGGCAACGGCGCTCAAAAATATCTAAACTTGCACTCTAACGCCATGACAATAGATGCCTGCTCAGATATTTCTGAGCACCCTGTTTCAATACATCTCATGGCGACTATACCCGCTCGCTTGTACTAACAGTTGCTTTCAGAATATCATTACATGGTTATAAATTTATTTTCGACGTAGACGGAATAATTTATGCTTGTTTGCTTTGCGTATTGAAACCGTGTTTAATTAAAATGGTTATTGGTTTGCTTTCATTGTCATTGTCGCATTTGCATGATTAGGAGTTATGTTTTTTAATCGCAATAAAAATTATCATACTTGTAGTGGAGTTGTAAAATTGCCTGTATTTATCAAGACCAGAGACAAAAACATATTCACACCATATGAAAACTGAGTAAATCTATTAATAGATAATATAAACTTTGAAGCACTGGTTCACCGCAAATAATGATTTGGAGATTAAAATTTTATGCACTGTATAATAATTGGCTATCTCCCTTGAAAACTGAGTATTTAATATTTTCTTCGGTTACAGCGAGTATTACACATGATAGAAAATGAATAATTAAATTTCACTGTGTATTATTTTTTTTCTTTGAAGAATTGCTAGGTAAATACTACTGAGATGTCTAAATAAATTGGCGATTACTTTGACAATAACTCGAACTGACTAACTAGACAACACGCATTTTCTCAGAGATAGAGCTAAGCTAAACGTTGAACTCTATTTGGGAAGTGAACAGTGCCAAAAATCATCAAGCTAGTCTAAAACCGACAACTTATCTATTAAAAAGCCAAATACCGACCATGACAATTATATTCGTCCCCTAACCACCTACCTACACATTTATGAGCCACGTGTTGCGCAACATTTCATATTAATATAATTAGGTTGCCAGAACTAAATGTCACCGAGTCAAGAGCTGCTCCCATTCGCTCTTGACGTACGGCTTTTTATTTTAATTTGCATTCGTGATAATGAAACTGTTAATTAGTATGATACTGATATTATTGGCATATTTGTCCGATTACGATATTCATCATAATTAGTGAGCGCTTGCTACCTGGAATGAAGTTGTTGGTCGAGTGAGTAGTGGAACTGCTCGGGCGATTACTGTTAATTAGACTAAATCTGTGGACTTTTAACTGACGGGCCTATAAGGTAGGGTAATGTTTTGTCGTGTATAATGGGGTAATGATTTTCTTATGTATGACAGTCAACTAATTTAAAAAGGAACTAAGCAATGTCATCATCATCATCATCATGTCCTCCACACCGTATCCGGTGACGGCGACACCGAAACATGCTCAATCCGGGTTGAGATTATGATGCGCTCTGATATGACTCGCAAAGCCGAACTTTGTTTTGAAAGTGCGGTAGAAAGAACAGCGAATGCTCTTTTGGTTTAAACGCACCTTTACATGGGGTACAAAAGAGCTGGCCGGAGGAGGGCTTAGGCCTCGTCTTCCGCATCTGCCGTTTGACGTCAAGGTCTTCAAGACGTTTCGTTTCAATAAGATCCAAGCAAAGTTTCAAAAAGCAATGTATTCATGTAGTTATGTATACCTATTTTTTAAAATAAGTTTACGATCGTGTTTCACGATAAATGAAGCAGACAACAAATTCTATTAGGTCATATAATTATTGAGTCAGCCATAGTTGTTTACATTTTTTCCGGATTCTACTGTATATTAACAGATTTTTCATATACATAAACAGTTTTTTACATTAGGTATATTTGAGTAGGTACAGTCACCACATGGGAATGTTGAGCCACTTGGCAATGGATGCAATTTGGTCGTGTAATATTATGGGTTCGGTATTTTTCGTTAGTAGGCACGATCGCGACATGACCGATGTTCCCCGATGATATGTCAGCTAAATACGAATCTTTGTTGCGTCAAAATATCAGTATGTCAAAACTAGTTGAAATAATAAAAATTTCTTCCTCTACGAGAATTAAGGATTAGTCATCGGCCATTATTAGACGCTAGATGTCGTTGTTCCTAGAGGAAACTGGATAACGACAGTTCTTCATAGATTTCTCTAAAACCGTTTAGTAATATATTCGTGGTTTCTTCAAATCGGATGCCATGATTTATCTGACATTAATAGGCGAGGTATTTTTTCAATTCAAGATATTTATATAAATAGCCTAAATAGGAATCTTATCGAGCAATTTTAAATTATTTTTTTCATTGACAGAGACAAATGCTATTGCTGTCTTTATTACCATCCGCCACAGCTCAGTTGACGTTAGTTGAAAACTTATGTAACCTTTGTAGAAATATGGTAGGTAACCTTTGTCAATCTACCTATAATCCTATAATCTGTCAGTAGCCATTTTTTTTTATTAGAGACTTGATAGTTTCTGACTGAAATTCTAACTTTGAAAAAATACCTGTCAGTGACAGCTTTAGTCATGGAGACGTCAATCTAACTTCAGAGCCCTGATGGTAATTTCGTTCACTTTCCTTTTAATGAAAGTGAACGAAATTACCATCAGGGCTCTGAAGTTAGATTGACGTCTCCATGACTAAAGCTGATGTTATAACGTAACTATAGTAACGTCAGCTTCCGGAAAAATAGCGATATCATTCGTTAAACATTTTTGTTATTACGTAACCATGGTAATGTCACCTTCTGAAGAAAACGCGAGCGGTCATTGGCTAACCGTACCAACGCCCGTTACGCCCATCCCATTGGTCACCAGAGTTCGGCCCAAGTCGTGATACCAGCCTCATAAGAGTTCGGAACCCGATTTGTATTATTCGACCAAGTTGCGAACAGTGGCAAGTGGCTCAACAATCCCGTGTGGTGACTGTACGTACCTTTACATTACAACTACTTTAACCATGAAATTACCTTATGGTTTCACGTAGTATTCTCAAGAATTTGGATTAGTAGGTTTCGATTAACATCGTCCTGTGAACGGAATCCATCAAAGAGTTAATGTTGTTATGTCTGTCGGGATTAGTGATGTACTAAATATTCCGCGGAATTATTCCCGCTGTCATTCTATTTCCGTCATAAATTCACAGTTCGGTTGGGAGCCTTTCATGATAAAATAGTTTAGTTGTAGGAATAATTAACTATTTATAATTTATGTTA
>JALPQI010003160.1:0-74627 GCA_025490895.1 Thaumatotibia leucotreta | reverse complement strand
ATACTTCTTAGAACGTGACGGCAACGACAACAAACGAATATACGCGGTACCATCATAAACCTACTAGTTTATTTAATTGTTTAGGAGTAGATAAGTACCCATCTTGCTGTAAGGTCATTTTGATAGTTTGCAGTATGTATAAATTTATCTCTTACAACAGTCCTCTTTGAGAACGCAAGACCCGTTATCATGTTGGTAGTGCGCAGGTAGACAGATGCATCCAGTTCGCGAACATTCCTTATCGCAATTGTTCTTGTATCCCCTTATTCGGTTCTTGCAAGTCAGTTGGCAGTTGTTGTAGCACTCCGTGAAAACTTGATTATGACCACATACCTTTAGCTTAGCTGAAAGTGTAAATAAATGTAAAGGTGTTTATTATCTTAAGAAAAGTCAGTTCAGATGGAGTAATAACGAAATAAAAAAAGGATTTGCCAATAGGTTGAATCGCCTTTAGGTCGAGGCAGGTAATATCTTTGCTAAATTTTAAACTACATAGACCTTATCTATAGTCATCATAATTACAACCAGGGATCGGATACTGGTTTTTTCTCCATACAAAAGAACGATTCTATTTTCATTCTTTTTCGTTATTTGGTATACAAATTATTTATTAATGGAGTAATTTAAAAATATTTTTATTGTTAGTTACATAAATTTTGTATTATTACCTACATAAAGATTTATAAGACATTTTAAAATATTGGGCCATTTTGAGATTAAAAAAAAACCGATTCCGATATCGGATCACAACATTATTTTAGTAAAAACTTCATGAAAAAAAATAAAACAAAAGGCAACAATCTTCTACAGAATGTATTAGCAATAAGAAATTGATCACGCTATTTACGATTTTTTTACTCTATTGCCAATATCTATTTCCGAAAAAAGGGTTATGTATTTGACAAAAGCAGAGCCCAGTTACAAAAATAATAGGTAGTTACTTACTTGATGGTAGTGACTGGACAAACGTTGGAACAAAAAACACTGTCAAAGTCCACACTTGTGGATGCATGTTATATATTTTTGCTCAGCTCCGTTGTATAAAGGTTGACGAATAAATTTTGACTGTTCACAAATTTTACATGTAAGTAATTGTTTCTGTTACATTCTGGTAATTTTGATGTAGGTATTTACTTTAGAAACTTGAATAAATACGCGGACAGTGGTTGGCCTCGTTAACTGCATTTTTAGCAAAAGGATTTCTAATAAGCGAACAGTAAGGTTCAGTTTATAGTAAAAAATCGGTTCTAACATAAACATTATTGATGTTAACTGAAACAAAGTATGTATTATCTCTGTCTCCTTATTATTTTTTGTGATATTTTTTAAGAATGTTCTACCTGTGTAGGAGTGTATACCTAATACCTATGTGTGAGGCTGGTCTCCTCTACATGTCGGAATTTTACGGCTAATTTACATAATTTCATATTCTTTTCAGAATTGTTTTAGAATAATAATTGGAAAGACCACAAAATACTAAATTGACGGTGGTGGTATCTTACGCAAATAAGGATAATTATGTGGGTTTCTACCTAATTAAGAGCACCTGAGTAAAGTAGGTATAGTAATTACATAGCCAATTTTAGTCAAATAATTTTCGTTTGACGTCATCGACCCGAAACTCTAAGTTCAAACTATAAAAACATAGAGTGAAAATGTCCTTCGCCCAGATATATCTACTTGGCCTGTAACCCTTCGTTTCCCCGTCCTCTATAGTAATGTCATCATCATCATCATCAGCCTATGATAGTCCACTGCTGGACGTCGGCATCTCCTATTAACTATGCGTATTAGACGCATTAGGAGGTAATTGCCCATAATCGCCACGCTGGGCAAGCGGATTGGCGATCGCAGTAATGTGTCCACTATAATGACGCTGCTGCCCATCACCAATCTTTTATCAAATAATGGTAATTGACACTTCAATCCCTTAGTCGACTCTTACGACACCCGCAGGAGGAGTTGGGGTGGTGACAAATGTATTCTTACTGCCGTCACCACACGGCACTATAGTAATGTACTATTAAAAAAAGCCAACCCTTCTTGTTTCATTTTAAGAAGCCCTTCTATTTAAAAACAAACAATGAAGACGACGATAATTGTATGGAGCTTTTGGAAACGTTACACTTCAACCCATCCGGATTATTTTATTTTTATGAAAAAGTATACTGTATTCCGTTCCGGTTTGAAATTTCTGACAAAAATTCAAGAACTCAAGTAAATTACATCTTAAATTGAAATTTTGAGGTTAACTAAACTATGAATATTGGATGTCATATAGGTACCAAATCTTTGGTACCAATATGACTTGATCTTGGTCGTTTCTTCAAGATCACCAAGAGGTGGGAATCGCACCCACGTGCTCAGCTTTCGCGGCTGATGCCTGCACCTCTCGGCCACTCGATCTTAGAATAGAATTAATAAATAATTTGATTTGTGTTTTCACAATTACTTCAGTAGCTAAACTATTTAGAAAAATGAATGAATAGACCCACTCAGAGTAAATACTGTAGTAAAGTAAAAGTAGGAGTGCTCGACGCTGCACTAGTATTCGACACGAACTAGGTTTGGATTCGAATATCGAAAAACCTTAGTTATTCGAATTTAACCTTTATAACTCAGAATTAAAAGTACTCATGTCGAATACTAAACAGTGCGGCGTCGGGGACTCCTACATACCTTTACCTTTGTAAATTCACCATAACAAAAAATGTAAACAACAATTAAATTGTTCATGTTCACGATTTTATTCTATATTGTTTCATTTATGTACAATATGTATTTTTATGTATACATTGTGGTGTTTATCTTGTCCTATTCTTAAGTTGGTTATCTGCAGCTGAAAAAAAAGAACTTTTATAGTTACTTGTTAAATTATGTGTTCTGGGCAAACTGACAAGATATTAAAAATACCATGTCCGTTGCTGTGTATGTTTACTAACATAGTTTTTAAGTAATAGTAATTAAGGTAACTAACATATAATGGATCTTTGTTGTCTGAATAAATAAATGATATTATTATTATTATAATGTAAATATGTAAACACTCGCACGATACAATGCATATTTTCGTGTCGAATTATATTTTTCAAGCTTTACTAAACGACTAATAGGGACCTACTAGTTATATTTATTAGGAATCACTTAAGGTATGAATTTCGAAAAACGCCATACAAACAACGAAGGATTATAGGATATAAGGGTTCCGGGTAACCCTAAAAAAGAGGTAAAACCTTAGTAACGGTGAAAATTTATGAAGAAGTGGTTACTGACGTTATTCTATTTCAGGCACATGTAAACAGTGTCTAAACTTAAGTCTATGCCTTCATTTTATTAACATACCTCTGTACTAAATATCTATTTTAAATAACATAATGTGAATGTATGTTTGTGAAATTTCAGCAATTAGCCGTGCATCTTCCATCTTTTCCGCGGTAAGTGCCCTCTGCGCAGAAGCATGCGTTCACGCAATTGGCCGTGCAAACTTGAGGTGGATTGTTAATATTTTCGCAGGTGATTGGACAAGCCGTTCCACAAGTGTTTCGAACTTCACCCTCTGGGCAGGAAGAAGCTACAAAAATTACCAAAATTAAAAAAATAAATAATGATTCGATTCGAAATGCAAGGTGCTAACGACGATTGTAACAGTGTACTTCTGATCAAGTGATCACATTTAAATACTAAAATATTCTCGATTTTGCCTTTCTGATAAACACTTTTTAGAGATAAAACCAATTTTTTTTTGATATTAAAATGCATAATGCATTTTTGATTTAAATGTGTCCCCAATGGGCCGAAAAGTAAACACCTAATTGACAAATATCTCAAAAAAATTAAAGTGACACTTTTTATGAACTAATCTTTAAAAAACATATACCTACCTATATTTAAACTTTTTTTTTACTATATTTTTCCTAAAGTCAATAACATTTTAACCTCCATTTGGCCTAAGAATTACGTTGTTAAAATAATAGGAGCTCCTCGTGAGTATCCTGTATATAGAAATAAGTCTTACAACAGTCACATGAAGCGCTGCAGACCGAAGCTCCCGCCACTACGAAGGCTATAATATATATAAACTTCATTATAATTCGCTACCCAAACCAACTTAACCTTGTTGTTTACTGACTTAAAATACTTGTGAGTAGTTGCTAATATACGGAAATTTTATGTATTAAAATGTGCGATTAAAATAAATTTCGTGGTCTATAAATGGACGTTATATTCTAGTTTGATCACGTTTTAACTTTAAACGTGAGGAAATTTCGATTATGACTAGTCAAGAAGATAAGATTATTTGTAAGTCGTACCTTAAACTGTAAATTTTATTTTGATAAACTGAAAAAAATGGTATCTGTTCACAAGACAGTATGTGATACAGTATGTAACCTGATGAAAAACATTCTTCTGAAATTATTAACAGGAAACTAGATTACATTTGGATGTTTACGATACGTATTAATGTATAGGTGAAAAACTTAAGAAAGTCACCTGTTGTATGTGTGAGTCACGTATTCGAATAGAGAACACATGTTTAAAATTAGTACACAAACAAAACAAACGCCTATTCGAACACATTACTCATACATACAACAGGTGACTTTCTTAAGTTTTTCACCTATAATGCTTCTTGCTTCCAACTGAACACTAAATTGTACTTATTGTGTATTTTAATACTACCGTGGCACATATATGTAAAATTTTTGAGCAGCAGATATTGAAGTCGCGGTGGCAATAACGTCAATTGAACAAAGATTTCCGTCCGATATGAAATGCATCCGTAAGTGAATACGAATTTCGAAATGACATTTTATAATATATTATCTGATAAGGTCAACGGATATGCAGAAAATAACAAAGTGTTTTTATGTATTTAAACACTTAGCACTTTCATTGCGGACGAGTGCTACGCGCTACGCTCGTAGCCGAACCCGTGATTTTTCCGCTTTGTAGCGAAAATTGACCTACCACAGAGAACTCCCCTCGAGAGTTCCCCGCGATCAAAGTGTTAATCCTCGATTGCCTTACAAAAATACTAATTTAGATACATTTATCTCAAAGTCATAATATTACTTCTGGCAAAGAAAGAATAACTTATCGATAAAATAATATCGAATGTAAGTCCCTAGCTTAATTTTGTTTGTGCCACCGTAACTATTGTGAGTGTTCATCACCTCGTGAGGAAAAAATCACGAAAGTTCTTGATAATAGTTTAAAGCTTAAAACTAGGGAAAAGTTAAAATTGAAGATGTAAATGAGAAAACACGTGATGTATGCTGACCAGGGTCGCGTTTTATAAAGTGACAATTTACAATTGTGCTGTTTGTCTCTCTTTCTAGTCAATACGTGCGTACGATAGAGAAGCAAACAGCGAAATTGTTAAATGTAACTTTATAAAACGCGACCGTGGCATTTGGACGATATTATTCTGCTGTAACTGAATGCCTATTGTACGAAGATTCATTATGATATTATCCATTATACATTTTCCCACAGCGAAGCAGACTGCAATGCTAGGTGTTTGATGTATTTATGTACCTATTGATCAGAAGATAAGTTTATAAAACTGTACCTTTGGTTAAGTTAAGGGTCACACAGCGTTCGCGAAAACGGGCATCTTTCTTGTGGAAATTGCGAGTTCTATCACATACAAATTAGGTTTTGACCACATAATTCTTAAGAACCAGAAGCTACCTATTGGCTTGTACGTATTTGTCTAACAAGAAAATTAGGTTTCTTAACTTATAATGTCCACAGGAAAGATTTGTACTCATGCAATAAAATCTGTATGACCCTTGATGCCCATCACTCATAATTGATGGATCCGCAAGCGCTACTAAAAAGAAGGTAACATTTTGATGATGACATAACTATTATATCCTGTGACAACCAGAGTCTTACGCAGTTGATTTTTTCTATGGTAAGCACATCTATAACGACATTGTGGGATCATATAATCTGGGACAGGTGAAATAAAACGTTTTAAATGAAATAGCAGTACATATATTTTTCTTTCATAATTTAGCAAATGAACTCCAAATAAAAATTGTAAAACTCATAGTATATTAAAACTCGCCATTGTCAACAATTTTAAAAAGCAATAATTTCAAAAGATTTCGTTAAATTACGCGTCACTTTTGTTTTAAATATGAATGTATTTATTATTTAGTCAAATACTAAATGACACCTAGAGTGGACATTTTTATTCATTTATGAACTTAAGCATTGTTGAGTAGGGACGCATATTTTATTCTTTCGTAGGTAGCCAGATTTGCAGCGACATTGAGGTTTGCAGCACTGGATTGCCTTGGAGCAGTCGAACTTCGACCACATATTCGAGCAGTTGTCCGTAGGAGGACACGTAGGGGGGCATTTGTCGAATACTTCGTTTGGCCCACAGGTACGAGGAGCTGCAATCAAAATATACATAAAATTAAATATAGGTAAACTATAGGATAAGTGGACAACAAATACAATCTGTTTAAAGCAGTTGTGGGGCATTTGTTAGGACACTCGTGAATCTCAAGAGTTTAATATGATTGTAAATTAAAAATTATAATATCCCTATGTTCCGACTTTAATTTATGAATGTACTTATGATATTTCTGTCCTTAGGTTATCTATGACATTTTCTCAATGTATACCTACGTATTTTTTATAATATTCGAATTAGTTGAATATTTGTGTTTTTTTGTCTATCACATTAAGCGTCTTAGCTATAGCTTTAAGTTTATGTAAGGTTCGATTATTCAATAATTTTTTTTTTTTTTTATACCACGTCGGTGGCAAACAAGCATACGGCCCGCCTGATGGAAAGCAGTCACCGTAGCCTATGGGCGCCTGCAACCTCAGGGTGTCACATGCGCGTTGTCGACCCAATAAAAATAACGTTGGCACAACAAAGTGGCTCCACTCCACCTGATCGTAAGTGAAAAGTAGAGCCCAAATCGCGGCGGCAACGAACAGGAGACAATCAGTAACCTGTTAGTTGCCACCGCCTTGCTGGCCCGTTAGATGCTGGTAAATACACCGGCTGATCCCGAAACACGGCAAACACGAAGGAAAGTCATTTCACGGGCGTTTACACCGAATGTACGGTGGTAGCCAACCAGGCGGGTACTAGTAAAAA
Source organism: Thaumatotibia leucotreta (assembly GCA_025490895.1). Lineage (NCBI taxonomy): Eukaryota > Metazoa > Arthropoda > Insecta > Lepidoptera > Tortricidae > Thaumatotibia > Thaumatotibia leucotreta. The sequence goes on along the minus strand of JALPQI010003160.1, from coordinate 67,498 downwards.
TACCCTACCACCGGCTGAGAAGCTGGATACTCAGTATTTCCCTTAGTCGACTCCTACGACACCCACGGGAAGAGAGGGGCGGTGATTTTTGTATTCTTACTCCGTCACCGCACGGATAAATAAAATAAATAACCCGAGAGAGGCGATTGTACATCAAAATGCTTTTAAAAATAAAATCGTCAAATCTCATTCTTCTACATTTTTTAATATCACAAAGTGCCAACGATTGTTATCTTGGCTGCCCCTTGTTCCATAATAACATTGATACCAAATTATATAATGCGTTGTAGCCGAAAATAGACAAAATTGACGGGAAATCATTAAAGGTAGAGTGATGACAAGGGTCCATCCCGCACTCTCAGTAATGGGGATAATGCCACAGGGCCGAGGTAGGGGAACAAAGATAATTAGGTATTTTAATTTAATTTGATTTTCATTCAACACACTGAATTCTACCGTTAAAGTTGTGAGCTACGTCATAATATCCTTGAAAATCTGCAGGTTTAATCTAATAAACATTAGTAGATTGTTCAACGAGGGACTAAAACAGGCCATTATGACACGAGATATTTATCCACCCGAGCGTAGCGAGGGTGGATGTAGTTCGAGTGTCATTATGGCTGTTTAGTCCCGAATGAAACACTCTACTTTTCACTTAGAATGCGAGGAAAAAAGCTACGTTCTACATAATCTCAGTATTAATTAACAGAAAGAACAAATAAGAAACAAAAAACTTATATGTTCTGCGATGTCAAAACTTCCGATTTCTTCGGAACATGGCCACTTTACTATAAATTCGCAAACTTTTTCAAGTTATATGGTTTAGTTGCAGTGTGGTTTTAAGCTTCTTAGATTTTTCATCAAAATAGGTATGTCAGAAATACGCCTTCCATAAATGATGTTGGTTGGTACCTACCTAATTTGCTTTCCAGTTTTCCAATCCATAAAAGTTTGATACGCTTTTGAATATATTACACTAGATTTCGGCGGCAAAAGATTTTGCACCACCTCTTTTGCATTCTTCTTCATTCTGGAGTAAGGCGTTAATACTTCTTCATCGCATGACGTGACATCGTAAATTATATAACTACGATTTGAACAATATTACTTATGGACAAAAACACAAAAAATAAGCAATCAAATTCGTTCCGCGTTTAAGTTTTTATCTGTATTCCTTTTTCGAAATATGACGCTTTCAATACTTGCATATTTAGCCAACGAATTGGAGCTAACTACATAACTATTTTGAAGCTAATTGGTTATTAAAAAATAAGTAATAAATTGGATTCAATCTTAATCATATATTAAACAAGTATTAAATATACATGTATATCAAGAAAATAAATCGATTCTCCTTAATATTTTTTCACGATTGACATTTTGAGGTTATTTTCAATGTCAATAACCGTTCGTTCAAAAATCATAAACACTAGAAATGGCTGTTTAGGGGTTTCCAAAGTCAATTAAAAAAAAGTTTAGAGGTTGCATCCACGGCATGCACAAAAGTGGTCCATACACAAGCACTGAAAATGGCGACTATCCTTTATTCTTGAACACCGTGAGTGTGGCTGTTTACGGGTTTCCAACGTCAATTAAAAAAATTTTACTTTAGTCCCTAGAGATTAATAAAGAGTTTTAGTCCCGATATGCAGGGACTAAAATAACATTTTAAGAGCATGAGAAGTGAAAAACATATTATGTTCTTATGTGTTGTATAGTAGTCGGGTTCCTAATTATAATCGTTACATAGTTATACTCGTATCTCTAGGGATGTTATTGTTGTTGTTTTCTAACCAAACTCGTCATCAAACGTGCCTATTTTTCATGGTCCCAACGCTGGCCCAGCACGTGTTGGGGACTTCACATATACCCTTGAATTTCTTCTCAGGTGTATGATCACGATGTTTTCCTTTACCGTAAAGCACTTGTGAATATACAACGATATTTCGTACATAAGTTTTTTGAAAAACTCATTGGTACGAGCCGGGGATCGAACTCACGACCGCCGTGTGTTTTATCTCTAGGGATATAATTATATTACTTACTTGCTTGCGGCGCAGTGTACCTAGTCCCCGTATAAGTACTCAAGAAATAAAATACAAAAATCTTAACAACTTACGACAATCCCTGGGCTTGACGCACGTTATGCCGTCATCTGCGCGGACCAGGCCTTTCTTGCAGAAGCAATCTTCAACGCATTGTTTGGTGCAGGCGGTGCAGTTGTCACCTCTGTTCTGACAAGTCGGAGGGCAGGCGGTACCGCACTTGGAGTAGATTTCATCGTCGTTGCAACGAGGTGGCGCTGTAAAAAGAGAATTAAAACATAGTAGGTGGGCTCAACCTGGCCGTGTGGTGACGGCAGTAAGATTACATTTGTCACCACACCAACTCTTCTCGCGGGTGTCGTAAGAGCCGAATAAAGGATCGAAGTGTCACTGACCATTGTTATAAAATATTGATGATGGATGAATGGAGCTTCATCATATTATTTAGTGGACACATTACTGCGATCACCAATCCGCTTGCTCAGCGTGGCGATTATAAGCATTTACCACCTAATGCGTCTATCCGCATAGTTAATAGGAGAGTTCTGCAGTGGACTGAGATAGGCTGATGATGTGAAGTGCGCTTCAGTGAGCTTCAAGAAGAATCATGTTCGATATGTTATTACTATTCTGCTCACCCTCGCGCGCGACATATAGGTAATTGTGTTTAGCTTGTATTGATCTTACGTACCTACACATATCGGCAGGGACTCAAGTGTCACACTCAAATTAACTTGTGACATGCTGAGAAATCCTTAAATATGTAATTACACGGCTTAAACAGGATTAGTAAAATTCTATAATGAAACTTATATACAGTTTAACACATGGCACGTCGGTTATTTTGGTAGCATTTACAAGCACGCGTTTGCAGTTGGTACGAGTAATACCACGAATTAATAAACTAGTGGATGTGAAATGCTAGCTTTTTAGTATGAAAACCGGTGTCGTCAAACTCACACAATCCCATTTTACGTAGATACATGCATACAATTACAAAATGTTTTTAATTGGTAGCAGTTTTCCATACCCATAAGGTAACAACCAGGGGCCCGTTTATCGAAAGCTTGTAACTTGTAATACAAGTGGAAGTCTTTTTTTGACACTATTAGTTAGATAAGGACTTCCGCTTGTATTACAAGTTACAAGCTTTCGAGAAATAGGCCCCAGTTATCATTCCCACAATGAAATTCATCTGTATATTGTTTGTCAGGGTCTAAATTAGAATGTTCAAGTTATGCATCTTGCGTCTTTTTCTTTCTCTCACAAAGTCTTCTAATACAGCTACGTAATACAGCTACTCCAAACAAGGTGGCGCTACTGTATTAAAATGAGCGAGTAATGGGCTAAAAAACCAGTTTATCTAACATCTACGATTACGCAGAAATAATTACGAATCCTAGGTCAAGTTACACTGGTGATACGAGATCTCTACTCGCCTGTGAGTAGCCGACAAATAAGAATAGGACTACATGGACAGGACAACCCCAAAACACAAAAAGTCGTAAGTGACTGTATATCCTTATCTTGTTACGACTTTTTGTTTTTTCCATAGGGCAATACGTATACATTATCGATATAAATAGTATTGATATTTCATTAGCGTTAAAGGCGGGAAATTTGAAAATTTTGATTGGCTGTTCGATTTTTTAACGGTTTCTACTGACTAGCAAATAATAATAAAGTAAAACTTTGTCAACCGCGAGGTTCTCAATTCGTCTGTTAGTTTTTTTTTGAGTGTGTATTACGCGATTACCCGGTCAATGTGTCCTTTGTTCAAAAGTGTATACTCGCGAGGTGGTCCTATTGGATTTTGGTTCTGATCTAATGATGGGATCCTTGCGGAATTGAGGGAACTCCTCAATTTCGAAACGCACTTGTATGGTGATTTCGGTGTTTTTTTAAGAACCTTGAGTAGTTCCATGAGAAAGCCACAATTTAGGACAAGTGGACCTGGTAGTGGAAAACCAGAGATGGCATAAGAGGAAGTGCTCTATTATTCGCAGTTCTGTCAACCAATTTGAAAATATTCTTCATTTATTTTTAAGAATAAACCTCCACTGCAGTCTCCTTTCATTTTAATCTGATCTAATGATGGAATACATGACGAACTGAGGGAACTCCTCAAATTTGAATGGCATATTGATGGAGATTTGAGGGTTTTCTTCAGTACCTAACTGGAGCATTTTCTCGCGGAAACGGCTATTTTGGACAAGTGGACCTAAGGATGAAGACCAGGGTCGCGTTTTATAAAGTTACAATTTACAATTTCGCTGTTTGCCTCTCTTTCTAGCCAATATGTGCGTGCGTTAGAGAGGCAAACAGCGAAATTGTAAATTGTAACTTTATAAAACGCGACCCAGGAAAGGCTTAAGTGGAACTACTTTGTAACTTGCAGTTCTGTTAACTCTTTTTTATGTAATTGGAGGCAAACGAGCAGACGTATCACTTGATCGTAAGCGATTACCGTCCCGTCCGTACTTACAAGCAGCACATACAATACATAAATAGTAGTAGCAATTAATATAAATAATAAATAGCAATAGTAATCAAACAAAAAACAGGTGACGAGATGGTAAATTTAATAAAACTTTTAATAATTATTCTTGTTTAACATTTCAACAAGTACATAACGATAAAACAATTTAGAACCAGGTTCTGAATTCGATCGATTCATATTGCATTATTTAGTACTGAATTTGTACTATTTTTGCGGAAACCAATTGACTTGTCCAGTAGCTTCGATCCGTTTATTTTTAATTTCTGCATCTTTTGGGAATCTGAAAATGTAGAAAATATATAGGTATGTAAAGTATGGAATGCACATCGGTTAGTAATAGTGTATTAAAATCCGATTTATCGCTTAATATTCAGTAAAAATGTATAGTTATACGTTATAACTATACATAATGTATAGTTACAACTATACTTTTTTACTTGATTACATTCCCTACTAAAAATTAAATATCGAACGCTGATATATCATAACATTAACATTATCGATATAAATATCGACTTTGGACAGCCTGTGAGTAGCGAACCTTGTTTGACATTTAGAGTAGCGAATGTTCTAGAGAAATGTATACAATCTTAACAAAAGATTATGAACTCTATTCTCTGAGAAATAAAATTGAATTTGAATAACAAACGTACGTAAATAATAGACGAAGCAACATGTTTTTGTATTTATTGAATTAAAATACAAAATAATACTTATCGGTGGTAGGAAATACCTCGATGTGAAATATATTTTTTGTTGCTGTTATTCCTGCAGCTCAGTACGGCACAATACGGCATTGTTTATTTAATAACCGATTTTTTATTCGCGATTCGAACGTTCAATTTCTGACACGGCCAATCACGTACTAATCATAAGTGCGCGTGAAGTATGAACTCCGCATCATAGTATCGGCGACACGGGAACGCCTACTTGCCATCTCCATTTACTCCGTGAGTAATACATGCACGATGACTCATGAGATATTTAAGTTGAGATTTCTTTATAAGATGTTTAAAATAACTTTATAATAGGTAGTATTCTTACAGCATTCACTGATGGGAACACAGGTGCCGTTGTCGTGCCTCAAATAGCCTTCCTTGCAAAGGCAGCCAGTCTCGATACAGGCCGTGTGGCACATTCTGCCGTCACCCCTGAGTCTGGTCTTGCAAGTCGTATGGCAGGCGGTATAGCATTCGGACAGTACTTCATTCGGCGGGCAGACTATATTTTGAGCTGGAAAAAGGGGTTAATTTTCTTGAGATATTTTTTTTATTACCTATGTATCATGAAAAATGAATACATTAAGGGGTGTATCGATAAAGAACTGGCAAATTCAATTGAAAAATCGAGTCAATAATAGTTAAAAAGCTGTAATTTCTGGCTTTTTAAATTAACCAGAAGGTCTTAAATTTGCTAACTTTGGTCCTATTTTGTTGCTACTGATATTTCAGTATTCACAATACAAGTTCTCCAGAATCCCTTCGAAATCTATTGTTACAAGCTCTTTTTTTATTATCCACTGCACGATTTCGTGTTCTGCAGAAGTGGCGAATATTTCTGGTTAATCTTCATGTTTTTTTTATATACCCCTGCCTTGGGCGCAGTAATACTCTGTGAAGGGAATTATGTCACATATTATGTGAATTTTCTATGGGTCTTTAATCAATCATTTAATCGTATACAAATTTTAGTCTCTTTGGCATAGTTTTATGAAGCGAAAAATGTGCAATAAAGTATCAAGGATATTACACATAAGGCAAGGATATCTTAAACAACACGGGAAGAATGGCCAGATATATTGACGATCGATGATCCCATAATTTAGAAAACTGCATACAAAAAAAATGCTTGGAATAAATCGTTTCGAAGAAGCTGTACTGTGAGTACCTGAAATGCAGTTTTGACACAAAAGTACTACAGTCAGCTAAGTTAAGACTTACTGGTTTATTTCCAGGCTTGAAATTATAGCTACGTAACTATATCGATCCGATTTTATTATTTTGAACTTTACAGTTTTTTATCGGTACACCCTTTACATATATTAAATGTATTACTGAAAAACTAGCAACAATCGTACGTCGGGCACTGGATTTAGGAAACCCAGTGAAACCAGGTGATCAGTATGCTTAGCACAATTGGTTGGTACCTCAGTATGTTGCCGCGAGATACATTTTCCATCCTTTACTAACAATATGAATAAAAAAAGGACGGATAGTCTATCTCGCGGCGACATACTGTCGCACCAATCCTGTGCTACTGGTGAACATAATGTTATTTAACATGTAGATACAGATACATACGGCATCTTTTCTTGCGAATGCAGAGCCCATTTCTGTTCCTCACAAAGCCATCATCGCAGAAACATCCGCTAGTTGGTTGACAAGGGCCCATTATATGTTCCAAGTGATAATTTTTGCAGGTCAGATCGCATTTGACTCTGTTGGTTTCATAATGTTCGTTGATGCCGCATTCGGGTGTCACAGGTGGTGCTGGTAGGAAAGAAACAAAGTGAACATTTGGGAAAATAAATAACCTAATAGGCTAATAATATTCACCTGGTGCCTAAGTGAACGTTACTGTGAGCTTATACTGACTTCAACGCTGATTTTCCTAGATATATATTAATTTAATATTACATTTGTAGTAAATTATTCCGTTAAGATATAAAAATATAGATTAAAATGTAATCGCGAAAAATGTACCTACCTACGAAAATTTCCGGAAGTGATTACATCACCTGGCCTATTAGAAACTGAATTACAGGTCACTTATTTAAGAAAATGACAAAATCTATTTAATACTACGAATGGAAAACAAACATGCACATTTATTTAGTTTTGAAATTTGTTTTGTCTTCGAAAGGTTAAATATTTCATGATAATATTTATTATAATTATTAGTCATTTAATTTTGCTTGGCAAACAGACATTTTAATATTCCGTTTAGGGTATCGCATCCCAATGTATAAGGACTTTAAATTACAATTTCCAGGTCATTGTTAGATAATTTTTAGACATGGGCGTAAGTAAGGTCAATTACAGGTACAAAACCCTCCTTATGTAACTGGCAGTGTAACCAGTGTAGCCATATTTCATTCTAAGTCGTAACTTATGATGCCAGTAATAAATTCAGCAGGGTATTCCGTTACGGGTTAATTCAATCAGGACGGATTCAGGTGAATTATATAGATATCTGAGGGATTCTTACCGGTTGGGCATAGGTTGCTTGGTATACACGGGTCATTTTCCGTTCCGTTTCTCAAATACTCGGAGATGCAGTCGCAGCCAGGTTCACACTTCGAGGGGTTCTGACAGCTGTATGAAGTGTAGATGGACGCGCAGGTTTGGGGAGGACAAATTATACGACACGGGTTGTATACCTCGTTGGCTTTGCATCTTTTTGGTGGAGCTAAAAAAAACATTTTCGTGTTATCCGTAAGTTACGTTCGCATTAATAAATTCATCGCCTTCATCGGGTATATCGTAACGAATTTGTAAGTACAAAATATCTCATTCCTAATGTACTCACCATATTTTTATAAATGTCAATGCTGTAAGTGCCATCTATGTATATTGTATGGCACATAAGCAATTATGTTTCGATTTGTGAGTTAAACTAAATTACCAGTGATCGGTTTTTTGGATTCCCCCGGCGGGTCTCCTATAGTAACTTGAAAAATAAACTTTGGTTATTTATACTTATTTCCATGCAATTTGCCATGTTATTGTTCGTAATATAATAGCATTCATTTTTTTAATAGTCACACCTGTTTTTTATACGAAATCCCGCGAGGGTGAATCCAAAAAACCGATCACTGTAAATTACCTAATCCATTTTTAATGCTTTTCATTCAATTATTAATGTATTTCCAATTTTTCTTTTATATTTTACGTAAGCACCAGCCATTTCCTGAACTACAACTGTGGTCGCAGTTAGTAACTGTGTGTCAAATAGACCTCTCAAAAATATAATAGAATAATTAACTAAAAAGTTACAACATACTTTATAAATATCAAATTCGTTTTTGGGCCCTCCTGAAAAATCGACATTTTGGTGGTTACATTAATTCATATTACAACTGACGATATACTACTCTTTTTGGGTTAATTTGATGACGACGTGTTCAAGTGAATTATGGGGCAATCAATTTAGTCATCCTCCGTAGCCTGGTTGGTAGCGGCCCTGCCCACGAAGCTGGAGGTTCCGGGTTCGAATCCCGGCGAGGGCATTATTTGTGTATTTATTTATCACAAATATTTGTTCCTTGGTCATGGCTGCCTATGTACTTAAGTATCTGTATGTATCTATCTATTATTCTTACCGTTCGGGCATAATTTGCTCGGTATACACGGGTCGTTTTCCGTTCCGTTCCTCAAATACCCGGCGATGCAGGAACAGCCAGGTGCACACTTCGAGGGGTCCCGACAGTCGTACCGGGCGTTTATGGAACCGCAGGTTTGAGGGGGACAAAGTTTACGGCACGGGTTGTATACTTCATTGGCTTTGCATTCTATTGGTGGAGCTAAAAATCGCCAATAGATAAATTGTATAAGTGTAATTAAATTATTTAGATTAAAGGGCCCCAGAAGCAAATTGATTGCTAAAATCGCGAAACGTCTGGCGTAACTAAAGAACGAAGAGCTGGCGATATCCTCACACAACGTATCAGTATTGCTAGACAGGAAATTCCGCCAGCATTCTCGCTATAATGCCACAAGGGCCTATCTTAGATATAGGTTAGGTTAGTCACATTTTATTTATGTACATAAATTTTACAGTTTTGAAGATAAAGACCCTACGGAAGATTTTACTTTGCTTAAGTACTTCCAAGGTCGTGTTTTTTCAATCAAGAAAAAATTAACAATATGTTGAGATATTTATATTCAATGATATACTGAAGATTATTAGTACGTTCAGACTCAACGAAAAATGTTCCCTCAGAAAAATGCAGAGGTAAATTTGCTCAGAGAAAATATTTCTGTGTCAACATCCCCTTGGCAGAAATGTCAGAGCTTGTGGGCAACGATAAGTGGCCAAAGCTGTGTGTTTAGGACCACTGTGACCTATTGTCTTAAAGTGCTTATGAGGCTAGAAATATGCGGGCCGGAATAAATTTCGTTTCAAATGGCTTTGTTCTGCGTTCGATGCGAAATAAATTACTGTGCAGATTTCGTAATATATTATGGTTTACAAATCATGAAAAAAAAAACAATAAGGTAGGGATGGTAAGCTGCCATGAAAATTTATTGTATGAAATGGTGCAACGAGAAGAGTTCAAGTGCCCGTCCTCGACGCTGAACTAATAGTAGGTATTCGAAATGGTCACTTGTCTTTATGTCAAAGTTACAAGACTTAATTTGAGAGGTGGCTCAGTGATAACTTTTCACTTTACATCATTATTACAAATATGACAATTACTTCTTGAAGTTCAGTCTCCTCACTGCATGTCCATAAAAAGAAACAACACTCTACTAAATTGATACATAGGTAACTATTAGCCCGTAGCAGTATTTTTACTTACGCGGACAATGCTTCAAAAGTACACATTTCCCTCCCTTTTCGGATAAAACATAGCCTTCTTTACAGATACATTCATTTTCTATACATATGTCTGAGATGCAAGGTGGAGGATTAGGCTGCGCACAAGTTGCTCGACAATTAGCTGCCGGAGCACATTCTACTCTTTCTGCGTTTGGGTCACTGCACTGATTTGTGGCTAAAACAAATTATTTTGTAGTACGTGATCAGTATGAAGTATAGAAATAACTAAATGAATATGATTTATTATAATTACGAAATACATTTTATTATTTTTGTCAGAGCCTCCATAGCTTATTTGGTAGTAACCCTGCTTACGAAGCTGGAGGTTTCGAGGTCGAATCCCGGCGAGGGCATTATTTGTGTATTTATTTATCACAAATATTTGTTACTTGATCGTGGCTGTCTTATATATTTAAGTAGTATTTGAATATCTGTATAGATTGTCACTTGGTACCCATATCACAAGCCTTAATTGAGGTCAATGTGGGATTAGGTCCATTTTATCTAGATCTACATTGATTTATTGTTATTAATTTATGCGAGTTAACAGCTTCTTCAACGCAAGCCTTCAAGTTGGACTTCATATGAATCGCACAAAGACTCAGGTGATGACTAACAGCACGAAACGTAGGGTCGAGGTAGACGGGCAGACGATACATTATGTCGATGAGTATATCTTTTTGGGCCAGCTAGTCTCTTTCAGCAACAGGCAGGATAAGGAAGTTGAACGCCGTGTTCAAAATGCCTGGAAGAGCTACTGGTCCATGAAAGAGCTAATGAAGGGCGACCTTCCAATGTCACTGAAGCGCAAACTAGTCGACATGTGTATCCTGCCCGTCCTAACCTACGGTGCCCAAACATGGTCTCTCACCGAAAGTCAGAAGTCCAAATTGAAGGTCTGCCAGCGAGCAATGGAGCGCAGCATTCTAGGCGTAACGAGAATGGATCGCATCCGGAACACTACGCTGCGCTTCAAAACACGCATAGCTGACGTGGGTGAGAAAACTGCCAGGCTAAAGTGGGATTGGGCCGGTCACGTCTACCGCATGCATCCAGAAAGGTGGGCTATTACAGCCACCAAGTGGATGCCGCAAACTAGGCGGGGACGAGGCAGGCCCAGGCGGAGATGGCGGGACGACCTGGACGCCTTCGCCAACAATTGGCCAGACTTGGCACCGAACCGGGAGCTGTGGAAATCTGAGGGAGAGGCCTTTGCCCAGCAGTGGGACACCCCTACAGGCTAGAAGAAAAAAAAAAAAAAAAAAAAAACAGCTTCTAGTTCCCAAGACAGAGTATTATTTACAATACAAACATATTCACAGAAAATAATAATACAATACCTATTATAGTGACGATATGGAAGAGTGGTTCAATGAAAGGTTAGGCATACGTGTGTATCGCCAATGACGGCGACATGTACTATGATAATGTGACACCTCTATGATAGAATTTATCTATACATTTTACTTACGACAATCTGATTCCAGTATACACGAGTAATCAGAATTGCTCTTCCTCTTGTAACCCTTTTTGCAAGCGCAGCCGCTGGGGCAGGGATACGGTGGCATGCAGGCAATAATTCCTTTGCTATCACCCACTGGACAGTTGTTGTTGGGGCAGTTGAAGGAGCACGGGACAAAAGTTGCATTCATCCCACAGGGGTTACCGTCTGAAATAAAAATAGTTACTTATGATACAAGAGTGAACAACGAAGTAAGTAAGAAGTAAGTAGGCTTTTTCAGGACAAGCGTCGGTGATCAAAAACACGATCGAAGCGAGGTACCAACCAGGTGCATGTGCGGAAAAGGATCACTTTCTGTGCCCTTAAAAAGAGCAATTTCTGAGCCTATGCATTGTAAATAATTTTGTTGGACACTTGCGAACGTTAATTGAACTTATTCAACGATAGTCAAGCCACCAGATAATTGTTAAGTAGGTAAGTAATGTATTAAAAACAGCTTTGAAGTAAATGAGCGATAGAGATTATTGCTTTTATTAAACAACCAAAGTAACTAGTGAATAATGTTATAAGAGCTGTTTCCAAGGATTGTATTCTTAGACTTAGTAATATTTAGTCAGGTACTATAAAAAAAATAACGTTGTATTAGTATAATGATAATTTTAGTAGAAACTCTGACATCAAAGTATGTAGTGCTAAATTAGACGCTGGATAATTAGAGTGGAATCAAGCCAATATGGTGTTGCATTTAGTTTTATAATACTGCTCTCTGAAAGTTAAAGAGGGCGATTACAAAATAACTTCACGATCATTACCTTTGTTAAAAAAGTTACACAAACTATAACATTTGGTAACTTCGTTACACAAAAGTGTGACGTTAAATTATTTTTTCATTAAAGCCCCTAACTGTGTACAACTTTCTTGCAATGGGCTCAACTGCTACCAAAAAAATCTAAAAACAACACATATAAACATTTTAAATAATTACCTGGACATTGATCGGGTTTAATGCATTTTCCATCATCATTATCTAGGAGAAAGCCTGGTTTGCACTCGCAGCCAATCGGCGGTGCATATCGCTTGCACCAAGGGCTGGCATTAGGAGAATTACATGTTGATGGACAAGGTATCGGGTTTACTTTTATAACGGCGTTGCAGTCTCCATTGCACGGTACATCTTCTGCATTAAGACAAAAAGGTGCTCTTGTGTAATTGAAATAATGTAAGTATATCAATTAAGGCAATAAATACTCCTAGAAAGCTTCGTGGATTGCTTAAGGGATGAATCTGGAGGGTGGGAAGACTGCAGTATGCCTTGCACCAAATGGCGAGTGCAGTAGCAAGTGAGCATGTATTACAATTATTTAGAGACTGTAGCTGCTCAGACTGTATTAAATGGGTCAAAATTCTTTTCGTTGTTTTGTTTCATACTACTCTGTCACGCTTCTAGTTGCTGTCTCGACGCAGTATATTAAAAAATCCGGGGCACTTGTATATTTTTTTTTCACGCAAGATTTTAATGAAACAAAACATCATCTCGTACAAAAATCACAACTGTCTCACGTTTTTTAGTGACACAAAATAAGACAACGAAAAGACTTTTGACCCAAATACGTACGTATAATGATAAAATTTATAGCTAGTAATGCAAGCTAATTAACCTAACAAATTGTTTATTTTACACTAATATATTGAAATACCGAATGTACTGTAGGCTACGAAAGCTCAAACCCAGATTATCAATTCATTCATGTATTAGAAACGTACGCATTTTTGTACCGCGACGACTAAATGAAAATAAATAGAAAATTCGTAACTTTGGCACCTACTTGGACACTGATCGACAGGTATGCATTTTCCGCCCTTGGTCGCCAGAACGTAACCCTTTTTGCAGACACATTGATTAACCGCGCATCTTTCCAAGCATGGAGACGGGTTGGGCCGTGCGCAAGTAGATCGGCAGGAGGGGTCTGGGGCACATTCCAACCTTTCTGCGTTGGGGTCTTCACAGGGTCTGTTTGTGGCTGCAATGTAATTCGAATGTTGGATCATTACCTACCTATGAAATTGGCGTTTTTGGTCATAGACTTTAGTTGATCCGTAATTTTATTATTTAAAGAGTAACTTATATATTTTTTGTTTTCAACAGTGAACTGTGTAACAAAGGTTTTTTCACGCTAATAATTGTTTATTTTTCTTAAGTAATATTCATAAGTTTCGAATAGATATAAATGTATGATAATAGCTTTTATAATGAAATAGATATACAAATCACGCCTTAAACGTAACTATAATATTACCGGCAAAATTTGGTTTATTTTGATTTTGACGTCAAAAGATTATACACAAAATTCATTTTCCACACAAAACGCCAATTTCGTAGGTAATGACCTAATATAATAAATAAATATCACAGCACACTCTTCTATAAACCAACCAAGTCGTAGACTAAGCTCTTTTATGGCTTGTATTGTCGGTACTAAGCGACGATACATATAATAGATAGATATGTACACATACTTAAATACATAGCAAAGAAGTATGACCAAGTTACAAGCATTTGTAATAAACACACATATAAATGCTCTCGCCGGGACTCAACCCCAGAGCCTGCAGCTTCGTTACGTAGGCAGTCATTACTGACTGAGCTGTGGAGGCCGTCGAGTATAATATTTGAATATTAAAATATAAACTGCTAAAATAAATCAATATAATTAAACTGTCATATCTGACACACTTATTTGTGTTTGTGCCACAGGACAAGTTTGATTAAAACATGGAAATTCACCAATCATTTCGTGATTTTTAATCAATTGAAGTATTTTATACACTTGATTGATTTCCGATAACATCAAAAAAACAATAAAGACTTACGGCATTCTTTCTCAGGAATACAAATATCTTTGCTGAAACTGCCTCTAATAGTGGTATTTCTTAAGTATCCTTCTTTACAAACACACTGCGGCTCGCAATTTAAGATTAGCGTGTTGCATGTCGTAGGTTGTCTATCTAAATCTCCACAGTTTTCTTTACGGCAAGGAGATGGACAGGAATCCCAAACTTCATTGGGGCGAGTACACTTTACGGGTGCTAGAAGATAAAAATGAAGATATATTATGGTATTGACACGCTATCGTCTGTAGGTCAACTAGATTCGAGTTCACGTTACCACACCAATAATTAATATCATAAGTGTTAGTGAGTACATAGCTAGTATTTAAATAGGTGCTCAAATTTAATATTCGTCAACGCTTAGGTACTCTACTTTACCGAAACTACTGTAGGTAAGCCTTACAGTGTTTATACAGTGTAAAGATTAGCTTTTATGCTGTCAATACAGTGAATATAACTAATACCACTACATCTGAAGTTGCGAGCATCTTTAAAACTCGCATTTATAATTCAAATTGTGGTATAGTTAAAACTGCGAAACCCTAAAAGGTATGTTTTCAAAGTAAATGCAAACAATAAAAATATACTATTAGCATAATTTAGAACGAGTATTTACTATGTAAATTTGTATTATTTAGTACCCTATATTTCGGAAATGTTACTAGCCATCTTCACGGATTACTCTTAATAAAATATTGAAATAAATATCCGGTGCTCAAATACCTATACAATTTCACATTGTAAATACCATATTAATAATGTAATAGACCATATTAGTTTAAAAAAATCGAAATTGTACTTACGGCAAGTCGAAGCCAATATACATCTTTTATCATTGACGCTTGTTATTTTATAGTTAACTTTGCAAACGCATCCGCTAGGACAAGGGTAAGGTATTTCGCAGGGCATACGCTCTGGTTGATCGTCTACTGGACAATAAGACGTAGGACAGGGATGTCTACACGACACAAAGGTCATGTTTGCGCCGCAAGGATTTCCACCTGCAAGTTACATAATTAAATAAATTACTAATACTAATTTAGGACTATCCTGTTATCTTTGAAAATCACTCAATTTGATCTAGATGTGCATAATAATACACACAGTGAGATATTATAAGAATTAGCACTAATACAGTTTGATAATAAAATAGTACCTGGACAATCATCTGGCTTAATACATTTACCACCGTATTCAGATTGAATAAGACCATCTTTGCATTGACATGCTACAGGTGGTGCGTACCTCCTGCATAAATAGCTAGCGTATGGAGATCCGCATGTCGATGGACAAGGTGGCGGGTTAGCTATTATAACCGCGTTGCTGTCTCCATTACAAGGTACGCCTTCTAAAAGTAACATATGCACAACATAAGTAGAAACTCTAAGGTAAATATTGAGATAAGAATTTCAAACGCTTGTGCACCTACTTGGACACTGATCCACAGGTATGCAACGTCCTCCCTTGGATGATAAAACGTAGCCTCGTTTGCAGACACATTCATTAACTGCGCAGCTCGGTGTGCATGGGGAAGGGTTGGGTCTTGCGCACGTTGATCTACATGAAGGCGCGGGCGCGCATTCCACCCGCTCTGCGTTAGGGTCGTCACACGGAAGAGGAGGGTTTTTGGCTGATTGAGAAAAATATTTAAAAAATTCAGTTCACCCCTGAACAAAATAATTATTGAATGATGTATAACTTATTAGAGCTGTCATTATATTTAGGCCCAAAGCCTCATGATCAGCAGTGGACTTATTATAGCTAAAATTATTAATGATAATGATGTAGTCGTAAATATTGACGTATTATATCTCATAAGTTACTCTTATCCCGTTTTACAAAACGGAACGCTGGAATTTGATAAAATAAGGTAGGTAATAAACGAAAAAACTTACGGCAATCTTTGGCACGAATACATATTCCATCGGCATTTCTGAAGTGTCCTTTTTTGCAAATACACCTAGGGTCGCAATTCAAGACTAATGGGTTACATGTAGTGGGTTGATTATTCACATCTTCGCAGTTTTCCGCGAGGCAAGCAGATGGGCAGGAGTTCCAAACTTCGTTAGGACGTGTACAGTTAACGGGAGCTTTAAAAAAAGGATAACAAATAGGCAACTTCATTCATATCATTATTGCAATAATTTATTGAAAATATTCTTAATACAACCATGTCCGTACTAAAGAATAGTGTCGTATGATGCTGACCGGTGTCATCAATTAATAATTTGAAATTCACAGAACAAAATATTACTTTGTACTAAATCATTGCATAGCAATATAAAACTTACGGCATTCAGAAGATACAATACACGTAGGATCCTCCTGGCTCCTCCTTCTGTGATTCAATCTACAAACGCAGCCACTGGGGCAGGGGTAAGGAGGATCGCAGGCAATGATGTCCCTACTGTCATCCACTGGGCAATAACTGTTAGGGCAATTTACGCTGCACCAAGAAAATGTAGCGTTCGCACCGCAAGGATCACCACCTAAAAAGGAATGAAATTGTTTACCTATTGATTTTCAATTAAACACCAACATTATCTTCTGCAATGTAAGAAATCAAGAAACTAATCAGAGTTCTGACACTTCTCTTGGTGCAGTGTAAGTGCAATACACTAAATTCATCGAAGTTCTTGTACTGAGTTTTAACTTAATACCGACCGATATAGGTACAACGTTGATCGTGTCACTTTTTAGGGGTCTTTATAGTAAACAAGGAATCCGTATATTTAGTTTCACTATATATATCGGTATTTCTGTCTGTCCGTAGGCTAGCTCAATGACCGTTAGTATTAGAAATTTGCAATTTGGTATATAAGTAGTCCCTTCCACTCCTCTAACTTTTGATCCGTTGGTACAAAAAATATGAAAAAATAAACAGGAATAGTGGACATATAGAATACTTTCAAATAAAACTTTTTCGAACATAATCGGCCCAGCCGTTTTCGAATATAACTACGTAATACTATACTGAGCATGGCCCGACATGCTCTAGACCGGTTTTTTTAACCTGCTATGCATTACAGGGTGTTAATGATGTATTACTTTGTATTCTAACAAAAAATACTATTTAATTTGGTAGATTGGTGTGAATTGATCATAAGTTTAAGTACCAATTACGAGGTTTGTCGAACTTTCACTGCATGATTTTACATCTTTGATTGATAACGCTGTTGTCTACTTCATTTCAATAGACTCGTAAATATTAGATCAAGTAAACCAATTCCAAAAAAATATTTATGAGAATATTTTGGTTAAAAGACCGATTTTGCTCTTTTCTCTTGATATATATATATTATCTTTTTCTAAATACCTAAAAACCATCCAATTTCACAAGCTATTATTGGTGTTCCAATTCTTAGTAAATAAATAAAAGTTAATATGGAAAGAAAAACAAACTTTTTATTTTACAAAAGGCTCGTGTTTGACCCGGTAACATGGTGATCTGAACTTGAATACTACTTACACTAATTTCTTAATGGTACCAAATCGTATTACGAAGTAATTGGAATTAATGTTTTCGTACTTAGCCTGATTGAACTTACTGTGGGACGATTTGTGTAGGACTTACTAGGACGATTTGTGTAGGATTTGCCCCTTGATATACCTTTCTTAAATTAATGTATTATATTAATTTTGCATCAAAACAAATTAAAGATTCTCGTAAACAAGATATTTAGTCAAAAACAATTGTTATGTGGATTTAGTTAATCCCATTTATACTAATTCAATAGAATACTGTGAAATAATAAGCACTTCAACTTCATAAAAAAGTTTTTTTTTTAAACAAAATGGGTAAAAATCAAATTACCTGGGCAATTACCCGGAAGAATACATTTGCCGTTGTCGTCTGATTTAAGGTAACCAGGTTTACATTGGCATCCTACATCAAGTCCCATCATCAAACAACCAGGGATCCCATTAGGCATCTCGCACGTTGACGGGCAAGGAGGCGGAAAAGCCATTATCTCCGAATTTGGATCTCCATTACAAGTTACATTACCTTCTGCAATGTAAGAAATATACACAACAGGTTTAGTCAGTGAAACAAGAGCGAGTAACTTTTTAATAACATATAGCAAAGATTCTTACTTGGACAGTCTTCAATTCTTATGCATTTTCCTTTTGGTTTTGACAAAACATATCCTGCTTTACATTCACATCCATTTATTATGCACACTCTAGGGCAAATTCTCGAGTTCGGTACAGCACATGTGGCTTTGCAAGATTCGTGGACAGCACATTTTTTTCTGATTGCATTTGGATCAGGACAAGGTTTATTTATTGCTGAAAAATATAAATGTACCATTTTCACTTCAATGCTAAGTAAATATGAAAAGAATATTAATACAGTGGATCTACAGGTCTAATTTGTAACCCAAATAAATTAAATTCAAATCAATTTGAAACTAATGAATATTATACAGGATGCTCGCGAGCATTGCGAAAGGTTTGAATGCTATATTCCTAACCATATTTAGAGCTTTTGGTGTGATATAAAATTTCCTGGGTTCAGCTTGGTTTCGGAGATAATCAACCTTTTTTCGAAACAAGTGTTTCGACGTAACTCGTCAAAGAACTTATTTTTGATTACAATACTACCACAATGAGTTCTAATATTAGCACACCTTTTGCCTGACAGTCAAAACTAAGAATAGACTTAACGAAACAACGTGTCACTAAAATTAAAATGAAAAATAATAAATTTTGAGAAATTGTTGCTATAATAAAAAGTGATGGAAATATTAAAAAGTATTAAAAAAGGTTGAAACTATTTTTTTGGTGACCTTTGGAATTAAGTCACATACTTAATATTTTTTCTTTATATATATTTATTTTTTATTTTATTTTTTCTTTATTTATTGATGTCTAGAATGCGTAGTTAAAATCTCTCGCTATGCTCGCGAGCACTCTGTACAGCCATGGTTGTTCTAGTTACAACAGCTAAATCTGAAGGATGTCAGTAAGTAATTCTGTATTGTACCAGTAAGTAATAAAATAAAATATTAGAAAGAAATGAAGCAAAAGTAAAACAAGGAGAAATTATAGAACAGCATGTATTAAAATGATTAGACAGTATTTATAAATAAAATCATGTAGTATAATATATTAAAAGGAAACCTTTCGACATTACTGAACTAGAAAATATATTAGTGTTTTGAAGATGCCTTGTGTTCGATTACTTACGGCATTCATTTTCTGGGATACAAACTCCATCTTCATTCCTGAGTAGTCCTTTTCTACAGATACAACCTCCCGGACAAGGATCAGTAACTTGTGGGCAAACCATAACTCTGTCAATATCCCTACAGGATTGCGGTTTACAATAACCGGCTTTGCAGTCAATCCAGATTTCATCATTAGGACACAAAATCAATGAGCCTGCAAGTGAATAAAGTAATAATTGGTTACCTATGAATTGATAACTACTATTGAATAATTACCATTAGGGAAAGGTACATTTAAATTGTCCTTATAAGCCACTTCTTTTTATGCTTTACTAGATGGCGATACATACATGGTTGCACAACCTAAAACTTGAAAAAACCTTGTAGCTTATAATACAACTGGGACGTTTAGCATCAAAATTAAGCTGCAGAAAATTTCACCAAAAGCTCACTAGAACCTTCAAGCCTCGGCAGCTAGGTTTTGGCGTTAAAGGTGGCTGTGAGGCGGCGGTGCAAACGCTTTTAACTCTGTCGATCGCGGTGCCCTGCTGGCTAAAGTTAAAAAAGAGCTGCCTGAACTTTTTAAATACATTTGGCAATGTTACGGGTCACCATCGAAATTATTTTATGGTGACAAAACTATTCCTTCTAGTATGGGCTGCCAACAGGGAGACCCGCTTGGCCCTGCAATCTTTAGTTTGGTAATTCATCCCATAATCACAGCTCTAAATTCTAAATTCAACTTATGGTATTTAGATGATGGTTCGCTTGGTGGCGACGCCTCAACCGTCCTCAGGACATACAACGTCTCATTGAACATTTTTCGAAAATCGGCCTTAGCCTTAATTTTACCAAATATGAAATATTTATGACTGGGAGTCTATGTTTAACACATTTAATTCGATTTTCCGCTTGTATTACAGGTTAAAAGAAAATTGTGTTGTTGTTGGTGTGTTTTGAAAATTGTGTTTAGTGTTTGGTTTTTGGTTTTGGGAAATTTTGTCTTCTGGCAGTCCTGGCAGTTAATACACTATTAATGAACATATTAATCAATATCAGTTAATAGTAGGTACTTAAATCTGCGCCGAACTACAGTTTGTGGCAATATCAATAGTAAATACCAACCTACATATTTCATTGCATACACTTACTTGAGCGTTTGTCTCTGGTCGATGTATCTTGTGTTTCGCCTGTCGATTGTGTTTCGTCTGTCGATTGTGATTGTCCTGACGATTGTATTTCATCAGTCATTAAATAATTAACCAATAAAATTAAAAATTAAAAAATTGCTTCTGTTGTAAATTAAAATGTGTTACTTAACCTTATTCGCAAATACGTATATTAATCATGACCTTGGAGCTAGAGTAGTTTAGAACATAAAATTATGAAACGCTGAGAGTCTCACAGTTTCGATTTAAACCTGTTGGTTCAGCACGATAAAGTGAAGTTAATATATAAATTAAATAATGTTTAAAGAGTGTCAAATGGAATAATACGAATTCTACTAACGAAATACGGAGAACAATGCCAACCAGGAACTCTTCTTTGGCTAATCGATCGAAACTGAGTTAAGTGGATTTAATTAGCAACGACAACATAAGTACCAAAATGTAAGTATCCTATAGCAGTCATTCATTAGGTACTCCCAAAACAAAGAAATGACTGAATATACGAAATAACATATTATTGTAGGTACATAATATGTAGGTAGTTAGGTAATGAAAAATACAATACTAAGTAGTGACAGGATAGGTAATGAAAAGGATAATTAATTATTAAAATATAAAAAAATACGATTGAACATAGCAGAACCCATGTTTATGATCACATCTAAGTTCTTATTATCCTTATTATAATTTATCAAGATCTTCTAGCCTCGGCTTCATTACGTTTTGTTCTTATTATGAAGTTGTCCGGTCAATGGTATTATACAATAATGTAGATACCGTATTGTGCACATAGGTACTGTACAGTCGACGTCAAAGATATCGTTACGGTTTAGGTGCCAAAAATATATTTACACGACTTTATTGCCTTGATATTAAGGTCGTGTAAATATGTTTTTGGCACATAAACCGCAGCGATATCTTTGACGTCGACGTACATATTATTATTATTATAGACAAACAATAGTATATTGTGCATCAAGGGAGGTAAGTACGGAATTACTAACGAGAGTGCTAGAAGCCCGACGCCGTAGGCAGAGGGCTTTAACTGACTCGTGTTAGTATTCCGCTTACCGACCGGGATGCATACAATGTTTTTCATCACACTTGCCGATAAAAAAATAAGTTTTATGACAAAATATTATTAAATGACGTACTGACATTTCTATTACTCCCGCTATGCATGCAAGCAATAAATAAATAAATATCTTGGGACATTTTACACAAATCGACCTAGGCCCACGGTAAGCTCAATTAAGGCTTGTGATGTGGGGTACCAGGCGACGGTATATATAATAGATAGATACATCTATATGTATCTATCTATTATATATTCTATTATATATATTAATCTATTGGATCTTAATTGTTTTTCATCAAACTTGCTGTCTAAGCGCGTTTATTTATCACAAATATTTGTTCCTTGGTCATGGCTGACTATGTATTTCAGTATCTATACATAGGTATAGATACTGATTAATCAATTAGAAGTAAGTTTATTAATTAATAAGTTTATTAATTAATAAACTTACTTCTGACACACGTTGCATCGGGTGCCCTCTCAAACCCGTCCTTGCACTCGCAGCCAGGATTACAGACTTGCTGGCATTTTTTTCCCGGAAGGCATTTAACAGGTATGCATGGTACGTACACTTCATTTGCAGAACAAATATCATCTGCACAAAACATGGACAGACATTAGTTATTATAATATTTTGGTTTTTCGTTAGTTTACGTTATGGCTAAAGAGGCATGACAGGTTTTAGTGTTAATGAGGATTGCCGAGCTGTACGATATGAGTACTCGGTACAGTAATTGATATTAATACAAGTAACAATAAGTTCATAATAAAACTGCAGGGTAGCTACCTGTGACGAGCTATGGGGCAGTAACGACTAGGGCTACCGGTATCCGTGTTACCCGCAGACACGTGTACACGAATCCTTAACACCGGCGGTACTAAGAACCCGAACGACACGAAACGCCAAGAAACGTTTCCACTTAGAAACGTTTCCAAGTTAGAAACGTTTCCAAGCTTGAGTCTTGTGGATCCATTGCAATTGAATATTCGAAAAGCCTATGTTTTTTTAGTAAAAAGTCAGAAACAAAACAATACCTACCGAAAAATTCGAAGTTTTTTACGAATTACGCAGCTAGAAATTTTCTTTGTTAGTGGTTAAATGCGGTTCAATACTTTGTTCAAATATAAAACCGATGTTTATGAACCTATGTTTTAGATTGCCAATGCCACTACACATTGAGAGCGGATCAGACACGGGTATCCGTGTCTTAATTACACGGTTCCTAATTACACGTTCCCAACGGGTAAGAAACCCGTTTCCCGGTAGCAAAGAAACGGGTACACGGAAACGGGTACACGAAACCCGGACACGACCGAGAGCCCTAGAACGACCCCACGGACCCGAGCCGAGCAGTGCTGTTATTGAGTAATGTGCTTAGGTATTGTATTGTTCGTGTACTGTACGATCACTATTATAGGCAAACAAAACAATAATGATAAATAAGATAAGATAGGTAATATAAACATACCATTAGTTCTTCTGACACACTTTCCACCTGACGCCCTCACAAACCCATCTTTGCAAATGCAGCCGGGTCTGCAGACTTGCGTGCACATTTTCCCCGGTGGGCAGTCATTCGGCATGCATGATACGTATACTTCATTTGCAGGACAAAGATCATCTGCACAAAACAGACAATCTACAGCTATTCAATGCTTTTTGTCTTTAGTTTACGATGTGGCTAAAGCGGGGAGCTAAAGAGAGGCTAAAGAGGGGGGCTAAAGAGGGGAGGAAATAATGAGGATCGCTGACAGATTTCTGTGTTGGTTTATGGGTAAGAATTCGAAAATAGATAGGTGATGTAAACTTATTGCTAGCACAAGTTCCATTCTACGCCTTGACAAAGTTATGTATTGTGGGACGCACGCAGTGAACGCACATAAACCATTTGTTTATGTTCGTTCACAGGACGCACGTCATCCTTAGCGGGCAGGGTGGCTGCTTTTGTTTCGCACGTGGATGGTATACTTCGTTTGTACGTGTAACAATAAGACCAAGAAGATGTACCTCTATAAGTTTCTAATATAAGTTTCCAAAAATGGTGTTTTTTGTTTGTGATTGGTTTGCTTAAATTAGTTGTATGTTGAATATAGTTTTGAATTATTGTCACGTGTGCATACTTCACAACAATTAAGTTACTGAAAATGACATCTTTACAAAGTCATGTATCCACTTTTTCGTCTTATTACATTGCAGTAAGGTGAAAAAGTGGATACTGTACTATACAATCATTATTATAGGCAAACAAAACAATAATGATAAAATAGATAATATAAACTTACCATCAGTACTTCTGACACAGTTTCCACCCGACGCCCTCACAAACCCGTCTTTGCAAACGCAGCCGGGTCTACAGACTTGAGCGCACATTTTCCCCGGTGGGCAGTCATTCGGCATGCAGGATACGTACACTTCATTTGCAGGACAAATATCACCTGCACAAAACATTGACAATCGACAATCATTAAAGGTTGATTTCTTATCAAAAAACCGGGATATGTAAGCCTCAAGGAGATCATAGTAAGATCAAAAAAATTGATGTTTTCGAATTCAAGTTTGCAAGACTGGTTTTACTTGTTTGCGATTGGTTTGCTTACATTAGTTGTATATAATATTAATTGTTGTAAAGTATCTGTTTGTGCGAGTGTGTATATAATAGTAATAAATACCCACATAATTCCAATCACTTACTCGAGCGTTTGCCTCTGGACGATGATGTTGTCCCTTGTGTTTCGCCGGTTGATTGTGTTTCGCCTGTAGCATGCATATCATTGGCTGTCACTTGTGTCTCGCATGGAGCTTCAGTAGTAGTTGTAGTGGAGTTAACTACAGTTAAAAATAAAATTAAAATGTAATCATGTAACAATTAGAATGTCCTTAAGTTTAAATTTAAATCGATATTCACGCATGCATGATTTGTATGATACAATACAATACGATACAATACTCTTTATTGCACACCATAATAACAGTAGAATAACAGATATACAGTGTTACAAGTATTACAATGGGCGGTCTTATCGCTAAAAAGCGATCTCTTCCAGACAACCTTAAGGTGGCGGAATAAAAACAGTTTAAACATAGAGTAGGTGGTGCTAAAACAAAAGACAAGTAACGAAACATAATAATTAAAGTTACTTGCATAAGTTAATAAAATAAACATAAATATACATTTACATACATGTCATACATAATACAGTACAAATACACTCAAATAGAAGCAATGAAAATGTGATGATAATATATACGAATAAATCTTCTTACCACAATTTTTTGGTTTAATACATATACCCCCAGGCTTCGAAAGTATGAATCCGCTCTTGCATGCGCAACCCAGATGACACGACGCAGGGCAAAACACATGATTAATTCCACACGTCGGTTCACAAAGTGAGACACAGCTACTTATCTGCGCATTTGGATCTCCGTTGCATCCGAGGTCATCTACAAAAAAAAAGGTTATTGATATTTTTATAACTACTTATTTTAAATATCAAGAAATAGTTAAAGTTTGGAATTGGAATCACTACATTGATTTGGCCATGGCACATAATTAATTAATTACATATAGGTATATTTATTTTATCAAATAATGGTCAGTGACACTTCAATTGATAAAATATTGATGATGGGCAGCAGCGTCATCATAGTTGACACATTACCGCGATCGCCAATCCGTGTGCCCAGCGTGGCGATTATGGGTATTTACCTCCTGATGCGTATAGCACAGTTAATAGGAGAGGCCTACGTCCTACAGTGGACTACATAGGCTGATGCATGCATGCATATTTATTTTATTTCATATACGTAATATTCCATTTACCATTATTATTATTTAATTTCCGCAAATTTGAAAATATTATATTCCATGAAAATCACGATTTTTAATATTATTAAGAAAATAACTCTGAAACGCTCACTTACATGGACAGTATTCTGGCCTTACACATTTTCCATCCGGACCCAAAACGAATCCAGGCCTGCATTGGCAACCTTCTTTAATGCAAGCTCTCGGGCAAATGGGTGTGTTTGGTCTGGCACAAGTGGGTGGGCATGGATTTGGACATTTTACCTTTTCCGCATATAAATCCCCTTTGCAAGGAACAGCTAAAATATTAAAACTATTTGAAAATGTATTACATAAATATAATTAGGTGCCTTGGTATATGTAGAGTAGTCATAGCTATTGCTATAATGTTTCCAAACTAACGTATCGTAATAGTGTGTTTTTTGTTTTAGACATCGATTTTGTCACCTATTTGAGTATTTATGGCAACTCACGACAGTCAATTGGAGCCAAGCATCTGTCAGTAACTTCGTCGTAAACGTATCCCTTCTTGCAGTCGCATCCATTGTGTTTGCAAGGCATGGGGAGGTTACAGTGCGGAGGATCCTTGTAGTCCGTACAACTATTCCCACAATGAATACCACATCCGGATGTGGCGTTGAAGTCATTATTGCAACTTGCTGGAAAATAAAAAAGTTTTCGTCACACTTGCTGTCCAAGCACGCCAATGATTGCATGCGCGATGCATGCAATCATGTAACAGAAAAGAACAGAAAAGTGAAATTCCCTAAAAATGCATTTTGTCTTATAACTTATTTTATTGTCCACACGTGTGATGAAAAACATTGTGTGTATCCCGTCGGTAAGAGGCATACTAACTCGAGTCATTAAAATCCCTCCGCCTACTGCATTGAGCTTCTAACACTCTCGTTATTGATACCGTACTTACCTCCCTAGATGCACAATGTATTATTAATAAATCAAGGGAATTTTCTTACATACTTAACACACTCGTGTACTGATATATCACAAGGACAACTTATTTTTTAAGAAAATACTGTTTCCAACTGTTTTTTTTATGAACAGATTGTATAGAAATTTCCCTAAAATGATCTAATCCAAAAACTTATAAGAATTATCTTAGCACCGGATTATCATAGAGACATGTTAGTGTGCTTAAAAACATATTTTTTTTATGTTTCCGGAGTTATCTAGCGAAAAATGACAGTGGTTATTAAAATTATTTATTATTAAAATGGGTCCTGTATGTCCTGATATTATGGTAATTATTTGAAATCGCAATGTTTGCTGTAGGTACATATGCGTAGGTGAATATTTTCTATGAAAAATTGACCCGTATTATTTTGCCGCATGTATATAGTTAATTTTACCATTCTGTAAGAAAGCTGAAATACTTACGACAATCTTGTTTCGGAATACAGATGTTATTATTGTCTCTTACGTAGTTATCAACACATATGCAACCGCCTTCGCACGGCTCTGGACATGCGATAGGGAAGCCCAGCTGATCGCACGTTAATGGTATACAGAGTCTACCTACACAATCTTCCCATCGCTCGTTGATTGGACAGTTGGGTTCTGTAAATTTTGAAATATTAAAATTTTTTGCTTGTAAGAACTAGCGAAAAAAAGTAACTGATATATGTATAGCGTTTATGGGCATTACCTCCTAATGCGTCCATACGCATAGTTAATAGGAGAGATCTACATCCAGTAGTGGACTGAAAAAGGCTGATGATGTGAACTGACGCAGCATGAGAAGTTTCATTTAGCATTAATGATGATCGTAGCTTAGATTTGTCTTAGTTGGTTGATGGAGTAGAATTTTAAAACTAAAGTCCATACATCCTTATTTGTCTTATCTAGGAAACAATTTTCTAACCTAAAAGTACACGTTTTCTGTTGTAAACTGCCATATTCGCCTATACCAAAATACCTGAGCTTGTAATTGTGCAAACGTGCAGTCCGTCCGTAGTGATTAGTAAATTGCTTAATTTTTAAGTAAGGAAACAGCAGCTTACAACAGAAAACGTGTACTTTTAGGTTAGAAAGTTGTTTACTATGTAGTAACAGACAGTAGACAACTAAGGATGAATGGCGTAGACAGGTAATATAAACTTACCGCTGACACAAGTCCCGTCTGATGACCTGACAAATCCGTCCTTGCACTTGCAGCCAGCTTTGCAGATCTTTGCGCAGGTGTACCCCGGCGGGCAGGGTGACTCCAATTGTATCGCGCATGTATCGTATACTTCGTTCGTGGTACAGAGTGGACCAGCTGTTATGATACATGTATTTGAATGAATAATATTAGTTAATACGAGTAATAACAAGATCCTTATAAGAGCAAGATGATTTATGTAAGTTTCTATTGAGTAGTTTTGTTTTGAACATTAAATTTGCGTGTTTTTTATTGCGTGTTTTCTCTTTTACATCTCTTTGATATTATATAACTATGCAAACTATGCATATAATTGTTTAATTATAAATTTAGAGCAAGGATGATTTTATTTGTGGAAGACCAGTTTTCTTCCATTTCTTGTATATTAATATTTTCTTCGGTTACCGCGAGGATTACTCATGAAAAACTATGAAAACGGATAAACTCGCGTATATTAATTAAAACTTTAAATTCATTCCGACGTTTCGAACACTTTACAGGGTTCGTGGTCTGCGGAAGACCAGTCGAAAATCGACATAAAGACTACATTTTAGTCTGCCACTTTGTCGATATGATTAATATATGTAACTGCATATATCGCAGCTTTAAAAATAAACCGTCATAACTCAAAAAACGTGAATTTTGGGAAATCGATTTTAAAGTTTGAGAAATTGGTCAATCTATTGTATTTGTTACTACATTGTGTTAATGTGTTAATAGTATTTTATGCAATAGTGGTATTACAAGGGTCAAAAAGTGCGAGCGGCGTGAGTTGCGATACGAGCCCGAAGGGCGAGTATCGCAATTTAAGACGTCGCGAGCATTTTTTGAACTAGTAATACAACGTTGCATACTATACTTTTTCTACGACTAAGAGGCCTAGCATACACAGAACTCATAAAATATCCTATATTACTGAGCGCCACACACGTATTCCAGTTGTCACCAATAAGCACATAGTTTGTATAACTAATATAATAATGATAGCTCATCCCTACCTGCATTCCCAAGAAGAGCAGACAGAACATTAGAAATTAATGATGAAAAACTCATATTCTATATAGAATTTAGGCACTGCACAAACTTTAATGCAAATCGACTCAAATCAAACCAAGCGCTATAGGTACTGAGCTGGGGGCCGTTCACGAACTTCGAAATTCGCAAAAGTCGAGCAGCAGTCTCTGTTACTCTAATAATAATTTTGTTCAAGTGACAGAGACAAACGATCGAAACTCAATGTTGAAGTTCGCGGCAGGACTTTTTTTTAGTGTAGGTTTTTTTTTAATGCAGCTGTCATTGTCTATGGATGACTTTGCTTTTAAAATCGTGTTTACTTGCCTGTGATAAAAATACTTTTGCATAATATGAAATTAGTTATTGGTACAAAAACATAATATATCAAATTAAAATAATTGGAAAAACTATTTTTTATTATATTTTCCAAATATTTAGTTAATAATTGTAATTATTGTAATAAATAATCTCGTACTAATGTTGGTAGCAGTGTTAAAAACTCGAAGATGGGAACAAATCCAATAGGTATGGCGTCCGTCATGGGTGTGATGTGGCAGTCTGTGGCAGACCGCAGTACGTTTTTGAGTCTGTTCGGAAAGTGACGACGTCTGGCAGGGAGAGACGCCCATATACCTCGAGTGCCTTCTCTTTCCGAACAACGCTGGGACAGTACGTTACCGGCTGAGAGTGCGTTTTTGAGGAATAGACTATAGACTTTTGACAGTTGTAATTATGTATATCTTTACAATAGTGTGCGTAGCTATGTAACTAGCAAAAAAAAGGTCAGGAGTAGAAAAAGTATTATATTAATTGAGTTGTTCATAGTGTCTACTTGGATATTACGTTCAAACTAAAACGAAATCAGTGTGATAAATATAATAAATTGAGCTTAGAAAAAACCGTTGCCGATATATGCCGTTTTATGATAAAATATTTTTTTAAATATGATTAATATAATGGCATAAATAAAAAAAATCGACGGTTGTTACTGTTAAAACGATATAATCTGAAATGAACCATTTAGTTCCAATAAATATTTTGTCATACAACGCGTTAACTTCGAATTTACCTTTTTTTTAATACAAACTCTAAAATAACTTCTACTAATTTTTTACACAGTAAGGCGATATATCGAAATGTCTCTCATCATGAGCATCCTTCCTATTCATGTATCGGATCATAATTGAAGTTAGCCTCTTTAGCACAACTTGAATCGCGTGATTTGAACGTAGCAACTCATGCCATCTCTCTCATTAACGCTATTTTGACGGTTCTGAGAAAGAGACCGGGTAAAGCTATGGAAAATATTGCGTTTTAGTACATTAACTCAATTTTTGACAATTTTGAGTTATGACGGTTTATTATTAAAGCTGCGATATATTAAATTGCAAATTTTCAATACTAGCAGCGACATTGAAACAGACGGACATGGCGATACTATAAGGTTTCCTACTTTACTACGAACCTAAAAAATATGATATACATTATACAGAACCGTATTCGCATAAATAAGGTGAACAAAAAGGTATTGTGCCATGACATAACACTTTAGACGTCACTCCATTACCATATTGTCATCTTTTTCAAAAGGTAAGTCTTAAGCTTTTTTTTATTTTGGTAAGGCTAATGTTGATTGTTTCAGTATTGTGTGGTGCAGTGTTGTGTTGTAGCGCTGTGTGTTGTAGTGTAGTGTGTTTAATTTCTTTATATTATAGTAATAAAATATATTATAAATGTGTCGATGTTATGCAAAGTGTCCGTATTATGAATATTATGTTATCTCATCGTTATATTATTATGGTCGTAATATCTGTATGTAGTAGTAGGTAAACCAAGGAATTTGATTTCTTCCTATTCAGTCCAACACTGGCCATCTAGCCGCCTAAATAGTTTGCTGCGTATATTATTGAACGTCGATTGAAAACATTACACTTGATAAAATGATAAAATGGAACGTTACCAGCAAGAACAGGGTGCTTAGACAAGTTGACAATCGCTAACGCTTAATCGTAAACGAAAGGCAGCTAACTTTCTGTGTCGCACTAATATGACAGAGAGGGAAAACTGCGATACGCTACTAAGCGTTAGCGATTGGCAACTTGGCTAAGAATCCAGAAATCGAGAAAAAATAAGATGACGATGTATCACACAAGTCACAGGTTACAAGTTAAGTAGATGTATGACAATGACTCACAACAATCTCTAAGATTCACGCATTGACCATCCTTTCTCCGCACCACACCATCATTGCACTTGCAACCGCCTTTGCAGTAGGGCAGGCAGGTTACATTGGAGCCGTGCAATTCACAAGTGTCTTCACAGTGAGCGTTGCACTCGTCATAGTGTTCCGATGGGGGGCATATTGGTTCTGTTGTAAATAAAAATGTGTTACGTAAATTTACTTGCAAATACTTACGAGTGCTCTATATCAACCCTGACTTTGGAGCTGTAGTAGTTTTGAATGTAGAGTTTAGTTAGACATTATTTACGTAAGTTTTCCTAGCAATGTATGTACAAGTTCCAGAACATTCTCAAAATTGCGTGAATATACTCGGAAATTTTCGTAAATTTTCATGAGAATTTAAGAGTAAGTCCTCATTGAGAATGTTTCTATGAGAACTTAAAAAGTGTTGTGAAGAAAATTGTTACACAATTGAGTAAACAAGGCATAAAATAAACCTTAGAAGGTATTGTATATACATACAATATTGCTAAATATTACTAATAACGTTATATCTACCAGCACGATGAAATAATATTCCCGTTCACGGTCTCGTTTCTCCCTTTGGGTACGGAACTTTAAAAAAGTAACTGATACAAGTTAATTTCTACGATATATATCTGGTTCTTATAATGAGCAACAAGTTAGTACCTATTTGAGTGTATGACTCATTTTAGTTTTCTATACATGGAAATAATGTAATAAGGATTACATTATAATATAAACTGTCCCAAATATTAAGTATTAGTGCGTTAATGCGTACCGTGTAAGAATATTGTAATAGGGAAACTTATAAGAACTAAGAACTTACTTTCCACACACTTTCCGGCCTTGTCTCTTATAAGGCCATCCTTGCACACGCAGCCTGGTCCACATCCTTGCGTACATATTACTCCCGGTGGGCAAGTAGTAGGTATGCATGGATCATACACTTCATCCGCAGGACAAATATCATCTGCACAGAACACGGATAAACAACAATCATTCCATTTTGTTTCTTAGGTAAACTCTGTCCAACCAGCTTGATCGTAGAGAAAGGCGGCAAATTCAAATTCTATATGTACGGTCGGCTCTAATACGTAGGCCACACTGAAAGTTTCGGGAATCTAGGAAACTGTATGAATTATGCCTCTATTGTTTAAACTAAATCAAATAATTGATTTAATCGAGAAATAATGATTATCATAAAAAGAGCAAGATATACACCGTGTTTTTATTGATTTCCGTTAAATTAAAGGGAAGCTTATTTAGGTCAAAAATAATCAATTTGTCTAAGAAACTAGTACCTTAACTCTTTATCGAGTTATTAAAAAATAAGTTTAATGACTGAACAAGTGTATTGCAACCTTTATTACTTCTATTAATGTCCCAAATAACCTGTCCTATTTAACGGAAATCAATAAAAACACGTTTCTAATGTAAATTCGCAAGATTTGTTGTATATTATGTTAAATATTGTCAAGTATGAAGTGTTGTGTTTCATGTGTAGTGTATGTGTGCACGTGTGTCTAATTTTCTGATTTAAATTGTATGTATATTTGTTACATGCCTTATGGTTGGGAATTACATTACATGCGAAAACAATAGTGTGGTATCTATTCTAGAATTAAAAATGTGTAATTTGTGCAGAACACTATTCACATAAATAAGGTATAGCAAAAAGCCACTATTTCAGGGACTAACCTGTTATGTACCTACCTATTAATCTGATGTGATGTATTTAATGTAATGTATTTATTTTCGTCACTTCACATCATGTCAGCTGCTGCACCGGCTTTCATGTAACGATTTGGCTATTTTATTTCAAGGCTAAGTAGGTAATGTTGTATTACTTGTGTTGTAATATTGTGCTTTAGTGGAGTGTGTTGAAGTGTTGTGTTGTAGTGTTGTGTTTGTAGTGCTGTGTATTGTAGTACTGCATGTGTTCCTGCCGAATGTGAAAGAAACTCAGTCGAATAAGATATATTATGTTATTATGTTATTGGACTATAATTTAAAATATTAGATTCGATAAAATGTAACATTTCCTGTAGGTACAAGCAACGATGAAGAAAAAGTGAGATGCTGCATGACTCACAAAAATGTCTAACATTATCATTGACCACGCTTTTTCCGCAACAGACCATTATTGCACTTCCAACTACCTACCGCCTTTAATGTAAAAGCCTGATTATACTAGATAAATGAAGGTGCAATAAAAAACACATAACATCTTAGTTCTTATTTAACTTATCCCAAGGTAACGAATTGAATAAAAATTCATATGTCAATAACTCGAAGTGATTATGATTACAGCTAACTTCTTATTATTCTCATTATGCGGATTAAATCATAATTTTCTAGTTATGGCTTGTTATGTTTTGTTCATGAAGTTGTCCGTTCAGTGCTGCTTAAAAATAATGTATTGTATTGTTATTGTATTGTATGTACATATAATTATTATAGATTAACAAAACAATAATGAGGTTTTGTGTGCTACACACCTGTTGGAATCAGCAGTCACCTTGGTTAATAAATGTATTATGTGAAGACATTGACCTTTCGGGACTTTTTGTTAAATAATTGAGTAATAAGAAAAATGTTGTGCGTTGACAAGGAGTATCCTGCCTTTTCTCCGAAAATTGTATTGTGGAATTTCACTTCCCAACCAACTTTTCGTAGAAGTGTCATTCGGCCTTACAATTTTCGGCGAAAAGGCAAAGAATATGACAAGGACTTACTACAATCTTTCAAATTAACACACTGGCCATCTTTTCGTCTGACGAGTCCATTGCCGCATTTGCACCCAGGTTTACAAATGTCAGTACAAAGGCGGTTAGGCTCGTGGTGCTCGCAAGTTGGCTCGCAGTGTGCAGAGCATGGGTCGTACACTTCGTTGACAGGGCAGGTATTATTTTTGGCTGGTGTTTATGAAAAAGAGAAAGAAAATATTAGTATTATGTTACGTTAATAAATAAATAAAACTTGCATAACAAAATCAAATTTTTAATGGAGTTAAATTTCGAACTTCTGTTCTATTTACGAGTACCTATATTGACTCGATCGAAAGAATTAAATAAAACGATAAGGGCCTGTTCACACTAGCGATTTACTGGGGCGATTTAAAAGCGATTTCTATATAAAATTGCACGCGGCGAACTCGCGGCGATATCGCCGCGTGCAATTCTTGTATAGAAATCGCTTTAAAATCACCCAAGTGAATCGCTAGTGTGAACGTGTACGGGCCTGGTACACTCTGCACTATTTAGGAACTACTTATTAGGAGCAGCACCACTATCTAACATAAGAAAAGCAAGAGCTGTAATTCCATTTCTGTTAATATTACCCAGGCACTTAATGTAACGTACCTATGTACTGAGAAGTCATTTATTTATTAATTTAATAATATATTATATCCGTCCATTTATTCATTTGGGCAATATTACTTGGTAAACAGAAACAAATCAATTGTAAGAGTAGCAGTACTGAATAAAAAACTGTTTAGTAATATAACATGAATTAATCAGCTCCAAGTGATGGCTTACATTATTTATTGTTCGATATGCATTGCCGTTTTAAAACTGTGGCCATATCTGAAATTTCTTTGTATCGCTATGTAAAAAAAATGTATGGGGTTGATAGTGGAGTAAACATTATAAAAAGCACTTGTTCGAAAAAGCACCACATACCGCCCGATTTCGCTTCATAGAAAATTGACTTTTTGACAACATGCATTGTAAAAGAACTTACGACACTCGTTCAACTTGACGCATTTGCCATCTCTTCGCCTAACGAGTCCTTCGCGGCACCTGCATCCAGGTTTACAAATGGCCGTACATGCGCGGTCGGGCCCGTGGTGCGCGCAAGTTGGCTCGCAGTGAGCAGAGCATGGATCGTACACTTCGTCGACAGGGCAGGTTTGCGGTTCGTCTGTTGTGGATGATAGTGTTATTTAGATATGTGTATTATGGCGTAGCAATGTACGAGTTGCAGAACATTCTCAACTTTGCGGGAATATATTCGAAAATTTCCGAGAATTTTCATAAGAATTAAGAGTAAGTTCTCATTGAGAATGTTTTCATGAAAACTTATAAAAAAGTGTTATGAAAAATATTGTATTTCACAATTGAGTAAACAAGGAATAATATACCTTAAAAAGCATGTACATATACAGGGTGTAATCGATAAGTGTTTACAGGCCATTATTCCGTAAATATGAGAGATATCAGTAAACTTTTAACTGATATCGAAAGTACGTTACCCAACGAGTAAAATTACATTAATAACTTTTTCTAAATAGATGAAGTAATATTAAAAATACTAACTTAAAACGCTCCCATACATTTAGTATGACGACTTAGCCTTAAAGAAAGTCGGGTGTCGTAAGAGATAAAACTGTTAGAGATTCGTTATTTGTACAAAAACATTGTAATAAAATAATAATACTACCATTTATGAAATAATTAATCTAACATTAATTATTAAATGAAAAAATATTAGTATTAATCTAGTGTTTAAATGAACGGTTACGTACTAAATGTATGGAAGGATTTAAAGTTAATATTTGAGATATTTCTGATTTTATTTCAAATAAGTTATTAGTGTAAATTTACTCGTTGGGTAATGCACTTTTGATATCAGTTAATTTTTTTCTGATATCTCCCATATTCACGGAATTATGGCCTGTAAACACTTATCGATTACATCCTGTATATAACGGTTTTAGCATGATTAGATTGCTGATAAATTTTAATTGCCGAGAACATTCTCTATAGAATTTTCGCAATTTATGAAACTTATCCTCGGTTACATTGCTACTATAGCTCAGTAATTTATATGGTTATCTTTTTAGAATGATATTATTATTGCCATTTGCCTCCGGCGACTTGTAAACTTAATAGAATGATGTCTGTATGGCATTAATATATTTCTTAACCCTTCAACGGGCAGACAGATCTCAGAAATGCGCAAAATTGAACTCTTGCCACTTTGACACAATGGTGAAACATGGTGGCAAACATATTCCTTCTGCCTTATAAAGGGTAGCTATAGAAATACAGGTTAAATTTGGGTAGTGGAGCAGGAGTCAACAGGGTACGAAAGACGGACCTGCTGTGCAATTTTCACTTTGGAGACAACCAAGAAATCGCGAAAAAATATCCTTATCATGAGTGAGAAACAAGAAATCGTGTATATAGTAACTATCAATTATGATAGTTACTATATACACGATTTCTTGTTTGTCTCCATAGTGAATTTTGCTCGGTGTTAGCGTCCCTAGTGTCCTATTCACCCCTGCTCCATGACCCAGATGTCACCTTGGAAGAATTTATTCTTCCAACATAAAAGAGTGTGAGTTTTATCCTTACGAATTCTTAATGATGTTACATCGGTCGTCTTATAAAATGTTGCTCCTGTACTTATCTGTTTCCAAAAGCTTACTGTAAATTATACTTACTACATTCGGCAGGTCGTACACATTTGCCGTCATTTCTTCTTACTGTGCCTTGCTCGCAAACGCAACCAGACTGGCACTGGTAAGTGCACACCCTGTTTGACGAGTGGTGGTTTTCACAAGTGTCTTGACAATGTGCTGAGCATTCGCTCCACTTCTCGCCAGCAGGACAAGTAGGCTCTGAAAAATTTTCTTATTTGAATGACAAACGTACTGCTATAATTATCCATGACTGAAGAACAAATAATTATGTGATAAATAAACAAAGAGAAGGCCTAACCGAGAATGGAATCAGGGACTGCTAGTATCACTACCAACTGAACTACAGATGCCATACCATTAAATTTCACCATCAACATTTAATCAAAACGAGGTATGTAATTAGGTAAATATTGTACATACCACAATCTTCGGGTTTCACACAACGCCCGAAACGATTTCTGACGTAACCTTCCTTGCAAAAACAGTCCTCAATACACTGGTGAGTGCACCGGCCAGTGTGATTTTTATAATTATCACAAGTTTTTGGGCAAGCGGTCCCGCACTTCATATACTTTTCGTTTTCTCTGCAAACCGGTGGAGCTGAAAAAGAAAAACAAATCTTAAATACTATTGAAAGTTTAAAGACTTGTAAGGTCAACTTACGTTTACTGCATGTTTTCTGTCCTCGCAAACCGCGCGGCAGTAAGACACAGCCCGTAATATTTACTATCCTACATTATCCTACTATCTAACTGTCCAGTGTTTGGAATGTTGTGAGTGTGACATAGTAACAACAAGATTTTCTTCGAGATTTTATTAATTTCTGTACTTACTGCATTGTTCTACAGGAACGCATGCTCCAGTGTCGTTTCTAAGAGTCCCAGGGATGCAGTCGCAGGCCTCACGACAGAGTGTTATACATGCCCAGTCGCCTTGAGTGTAGCGATTCGCGCAAGTAACAGGGCAGTAAGAAGCGCAGTAGTTCAGCTCTTCGTTGTCGCCTGTACATTCTTTGATTGCTGTAAAAGTATGAATGACCCGATAAGTCCATAGTTTCTCGTTTACATACGTGAGAATTTACTGAACTTATATTTTATTTAATAAGGAGCTTGGTAGGATTAAGTACTAGATATATAGTAGAAGTACAAGTTATATGAAAGGCGTTGTAAAATAATAACCTGTAGTAGAAAATTCCATAAGGTAAATGTAGCATTAAACCATGAATAATTAAAATAAAAACAGTTAAATAAAAACAGTCGACGCTAAATAAATATTGAACGAGACTGCAATACATTATTTCTGTTGTTATCAAAAACAAATGACACATTATGAAACTTACGACATTGTTCTGGCTTTATACAGGTGCCATCTTTAAGGTTTCTGACGTAGCCTCTCTTACAGTTGCACCCAGCAACGCATTGCATTGTGCAAATTCTATCAGGATTCATATAGTTGTTACAATTGTCTGGGCAACTGGATCCACATGAATCATATTCTTCGTGTTCTTGTAGACATACTGGATTGGGCGCTATAATAAAATCATGGTATTAATTATTTGGTTTCTTTTTAAAACTGTAATAACATTTTTTTTCGTAACATAACTGATGTGTTTACAAATACAACCAAATTTAATTTATGTTTCCAGGTATATTCGATTGTGATTAGTTTATAATTTTATCTTCTTATACAGTATAAATCCTCCTCTACCTTGTAGGTAGGTATTGTAATTGTAACTACGCTTTTGTCACTAGGTTGAATTTAGATACATCACGTACCTACTTACAGAACCGACGTTATGCCTCACATGTCGAGAAATACATCTAATCGGATTTTTTTTTACTATTATCAAACTAGTGTTCGTGAGTGCCTATACTGCGTATTACACCACATCAGACAATTCATAAATGTTTGACATAGACACAGGAGCAGGCTAAAATAGTGTAGAGAAAAACCATTGAAAAATTATGTGATAACTGATAACATAAGTTAACATTACTTACGACATTTATCCTTGCGTATGCAGACACCGTATGCGTTCCTTACGTAACCATCGCGACAGAAGCAACCGCGGACGCACACGGCAGCACAGGATATGTCAGTGCGGTTGTAGTCTTCACAAGTTCTCATCTCGCAATATGATCCGCAATCCTTTGCCACTTCATTTGGCTTATTACAGATAGGCAAGGCTGAACAACAAGCATAATATTGAAAACCAAGTAAATGAAATTATTGTTTTTAGGTGAAACCCTAAATCCCAAATCTAAAGACTTATTGTTCCGATATAAAATAAGACTTGTTTGTTGAAAGTTTCATTGTATTTATTACATCTACTATTTTTTTTTATATATAAGGAAACGTAACTTACGACATTGACTTCTGCGGACACAATTTCCGTTTTCATCTTTCAAAAATCCATCTTTGCAGAAACAGCCCTTGACACAAACATCAGGGCACACTTGTGGTGGATTGTCTAGATCAGAACAGCTTGGTTCGCAACTGCTACCACATTTCTTATACTCCTGGTTGGGTCCACATCGACAAGAAGGCACTAAAATTATATTCATTGATAGATACATGAATTTAACATTAGAACAAACTTGGGGGACACAAACCTGTTTTATCTATACGTACATAATCAGCCTATGATAGTCCACTGCTGGACATAGGCCTCTCCTATTAACTATGCGTATGTCTATTATGCATTAGGAGGTAAATGCCCATCATAATCGCCACGCTGGGCAAGCGGATTGGCGATCGCAGGAATGTATCCAATGATGACGCTGCTGCCCATCATAATTTTTTTATAAAATAATGGTCAGTGACACTTCAATCCCTTAGTCGACTCTTATGACACCCGCAAGAGGAGTTGGGGTGGTGACAAATGTATTCTTACTGCCGTCACTACACGGATTTATCTATGCTTTATATAAATTGATCAAAAAATTGCGTATCTACCTACCTGTTGGACAAAATTCGCTGGGCACGCAAATGTTTTGCTTGTTTCTCAAGTATCCAGGTCTACAGTCGCAGCCAGGGTTGCAGGGAGGGTTCTTTATCGTCTTATATACTGTGTACACAGACTCGCATGTTTGCGGTGGATACGCTTCGCACTCCACTGCAACTTCGTTTATATCGCAACGAAGAGATGCCGCTATAAAAAAAAAAACAATATACGAACAACAATACTTATTCGTAAATGATGAGAAATAATTTGATTAACTGAAGGGTTTTAAGTATTTAATAATTAATTCCATCCCTTGAGTCGGTTTCGGTATCTTCTCTATAAATAGCATTTATTTGGGTCAATGTCAACGCGACAAAGTATATACTTATTCAGAAAATAACAAAACAACGCAGAAACTTACGACATAACTCCCTTGGTATGCAAACTCCCTCATCGTCCCTCAGGTATCCAGCTTTGCAGGTGCAGGCGGGTATGCATACTGATATGACGCCCGGCGGGCATTCGAAACCAGGCTCAAGGCGCTTGCAGGAATCCCACGGGCACATCGAGGCACAGCGCCATTCCTCATTAATTGGACAGTCCTTAATTGCTGATGAAAATCACATACAACATTTATTAATCAAGAATGGATGGATCATGATTAGGTACTACTACACCGGTTCCGATTATACTCCAGCCAAAGTACAAAAGAGGCTGCTAGAGTGGGCCTGAAGTAAATAAGTATACGTATTTTATGATTTTGGCTAGGCAAGGAACAAAATATAAATACTCTCACGTAGTTATAAGAATGAATTTCACCCTCATTGTCTAGTCCACTTAAATAATTCTCGTTCCGGTCAATACGATTATATGATTGGACACGAAATGTTGATAATATAAAAAAGACTTACGGCAATGATCCTCAGGTATACAATCTCCAAACTCATTCCTCAAATATCCCTTGTCGCACATGCATCGCCCCTTGCACGGCAGCGGAATAGCCGGCAGAAGGCATTTGTAATCCGGATTTTTCGAAATACATGTTTCCTTGGCGCATACACTCGGGCAGTCCTCCCAGTGCTCACGGTGCGGACAGCGGCGTGATGCTATTTAATGTTGAATTATTACAATCTTGATACTCGTAAGATCGCGTCACAAAGTGAGGTTATGATCATTTTTGATTTGATGATTAAATAACAAGGCGCTAAGCTTTTCTGTTTTAGTACCTCGATGACAATATAGGTAAAAATCTTTGCTTAATTTAAAATCTCGAAAAAAAATGACGTCTGAGATATAATTAAATACTTATCTAATCTAAGGATTATAATAATCCCGACATCTCATACACCTTCATATACAAAGTGGCCAAAAACAAGTGCGTTCCCGTTGCTTGTGAGGTTTTGGGACTCAGAATAAGGTAGCCTAAAAGGTTTTTGGAAGATTCAGAAGGGCTGTGAAAAAATTGAAATCACTAAAAATAGTTAGGTACTAGGTATCAGGTGCAAAGTACAAAGTATACTTTTGAATGTTCTAAAAAACCCCCAGAATTAGGTCTAATTCTGCGTCCCAAAGTCTCACTGGCAACGGCAATGCACTTATTTTTTGGCCATTCTGTATAATATTCCGATGGTTGATTTTATATTTGTGAACTCAGTTGTAGGTATTATGCTCGTGTCCCTAATTAATACAACTGGTGGAGAGTTTGCATAGACACTTACGGCAATCTTTAGGAAGCACACAAGCACCGGTCGCGTTGTCGTTCAGTCTCACTCGGCCTTCTTCACAAACGCACCCCGAGTATGGCTTGCATAGACTCCGTGGTGCAGTCACCTTATAGTTAGCGCATGTTCTCTGACATTCTGTGCTGTCTGCGACGTAGCGTTCCAGAGGTCCGCATTGAGCGACTGTAAATTATTATTATTATTTTTTTAATTATTATTATTATTTACGCTATTCAGCTGTTGAGCCTGTCACAGTGTCCAATATCACATCACTAGTAATTTCATGTAAGTGAATGCCACCACAAATGAATCCTCATTTACTGAGTTGTTTAGGCATGTGATGTGAATCGAGTAAATTTACTTAATTTAAATAATAATTATCTTACCGTGTCCCTTTAAAACAGGCAGTTCTAGTATATTTATATTTATAAATGTTAACATTTATATTACTTTACCTAGGGATTCTCAGCAATGACTCTAAGTGAATTTATTTTAATAATAAAATAACATAATATTGTCTTCGGTTATCACGTTAAAATAACACTTAGTCCCATAAGTGGGGCAAAATAAAAAATAATCTATATCTCTCATTAACTAAAATAATAAAAAAGAAAATTGTTAACTTCAATAAGCACATTGTCGACTACGCACAGAAAATAACGGTA
The DNA here is from genome assembly GCA_025490895.1 of Thaumatotibia leucotreta. Lineage (NCBI taxonomy): Eukaryota > Metazoa > Arthropoda > Insecta > Lepidoptera > Tortricidae > Thaumatotibia > Thaumatotibia leucotreta. The sequence goes on along the minus strand of JALPQI010003160.1, from coordinate 25,692 downwards.
TTAAGGTCATTCCGTAGCGTAGCGTAGTCAAAAAATGTGTATTAACCTGCCCCGCTTCTCCCTATTCATAAAATGTGACCGGTTGATATTTATTTGACTATTTTCACAAATTTAATGTTGCTAGCCTAGATTTAATTACATGGGTACAATAAAGTTAACAATTCATCTTACACGATTGGTCGTGATAATATAAGGTTATTAGGTAATTAATAGTTACAAAAATTTTAACTTACGGCATTCATCCTTAGAAATACACGTATTGTTCCGACTATAAAAACCATCGTTGCATCTACATTCCGGTATACATTTCGGAGTCTCGCATAACCATAATGGGTCTATAAGTGATTCACAAGTTTTAGGAGGGCATATTTTTGAACATTTTTCGAAGTGCGAGTTAGGACCGCACTCGACAGGGATAATCGGATGTCGATCTGAAAACAAAATAATATTGGAATATAATGAGTACAAAATACATACACAAATGCCTATTTTGTGAAGAAACGGAACTGAGCTGCGATTCTTTATTTCTTATTTTTTCTGTCGTTCCGAGGATACTATTTTAAAAAACGTTCATTAAAATTATGAGAGAGGTTATAATTATGTCACGGCAAGCTATGGGTAAATACACCCAAGAAGTACCTATACTATAAAAAAGATTTTTCTATATTTGATACTGGCACTTTGTCGGCATCAATATTATGATCTAGTACTAACGGTTAACTATTAAGCTATGCTGATGCAGACAAACATAGCGAAATTATAAGGGTTCCTAGTTTACTACAGAACCCTTACAACAAAATAAGACTCGACACTTTAACAAAAGTGAATTCATGTCAGAAGTAATTACTACCGAAACGACTACCTACAGCTGACGAGATTGTCGTCACGGATAACGCCCACCATTAAGCGTTACCCAAAAAAATATAATACCACTTTTTTCTCGTTTTAACCAATCGCATCCCGGATGAATACCAAATGGCCACAAATGCATGATCCATACAGGAAATTCAAATCGTTACATTATTTCTTTCATATCAAGCAAACGTTTATAATTTTACTGATAAAACAATATTTTAAATTCTCTACGACGTGTTTTATTAATTATTGTCTTGTTAAAAATATTAAAAATGTCTTTTAATACTCGTAATAGCTTGGTACGTAGGTACCGAATAAAGTTCGCAAGTCGATCGATAAAAACATTGTACCGCAATTTCAAGGCAACTTTGCGTAAATAGTAAATACGCGCTAGTAATATTAGATACCTACTGATTGGTTCCTTTGGTGACGAAGCCGACACTCCAACCCCTACCACCGCCAAAACAATAAATACGACCATCATCGCGAAACCGCGGTGACTGAGTCTTAGTGTAATGTCAGGCAATTTATAACCTGTTGTTTTTTTCATGAATAAATACCACATAAAGATAACCACCTAAGCAAACGATAATAAAAAAAAAACAAAAGTGCCTCGTGTTTTTCTTTCAGTGTGCAATGGTTATGTTTGTTCAGGCAGGTCTTGTTACTGAAGCTGCCTACTTTAACTCAGTAAATTTAATAATAAAATGAATAATTGAAAGTAATTAATTTAAATTGTTGTATGACAACGTTTACATGGTTGTCTACTTGAAGGTGATTGTCAAAAACATAATGCTGGAGACTTAATCTTTACAGTGTCCCTAGTGTAAACATACTATCCAACTAGTAGAAATTGTGCTAAATCTTGGAAAAGACCTGAGCAGTTTCTCTTATTTCTCATATTAAGGATGATAGTTTAAGTTGGTGTGATGTAAACATCTTGTGTGCCCCTTATTCGTATCCAATTTTCTTATACTGTGAGCCATGAAAGCTGATTCTTCAGATATGTTACCACTTAAAGACGGAAATCAAAACATGTATATTTTTTGTTGTGTTCCACAAAAAAATGTGTAGATGGCAGTATTATCCTGTCTCGCTATATCAGAATCCCGAAAGCTAGATAGCCAGATCTGATGTGTTGCGTCTGTCTTTTGAGCAGCCAGTGATGTGAAGAGCATATCATACCTACATCAAAAATCGTAATCGGATCATCACATGGCGATCTTGTGCCGTCATCAAGCAGCATCACAAAAAAAGATAAGATTTGAGTTGGAGTTTTGTAATACTTTTTTCGAAAATTTTCATTAGTAGTAGTTATTTCTCTAGGTTATTTATTCTACTAAATACTACAGTTATTTCACTAAATACTTGTTGAATGGTGATGTTATGTTGTTGTATTTTTTGGTTTAATGCATGTTGATTTTTAACCGACTTCAAAAAGGAGGAGGTTTACAATTCGATGAAATCTTTTTTTTTTTTTTATGTATGTTCCCCGATTGCTCGAAGACGCGTGGACCGATTTGGAAAATTCTTTTTTTGTTTGAAAGGGTATACCTTCTAGTTGGTCCCATTGTCGTCCGGTCCAGATCTGATGATGGAATCCTGGAGAAATCGAGGGAACTCTTCAAATTTTGTAGGCACACATGACATTTTTCTTTTATTTTCGATAGCCAATCAAGTATTTGCGTCTAGTAATGAACGTCTTAAGTCGGTGAGCTGATGATGGAAGGTACAACTCCTTAGAGATTAGGAGTTGGGCAATAATTCTTTAAATATAACACGTTTCATGGTTTTTGGAAGCTATTCCAGTATTTGCCTTTAGGTGGTCATAGGCTCATGTTGGTGAGCTGATGATGGAAGGTACAACTCCTTAACGATTAAGAGTTAGAGGATAATTCTTTAAATATAACATATTACATGTATTTTGGAAGCTATTCCAGTATTTGCCTTTAGGTGGTCATAGGCTCATGTTGGTGAGTTGATGATGGAAGGTACAACTCCTTAGCGATTAGGAGTTGGGCAATAATTATTTAAATATAACACGTTTCATGGTTTTTGGAACCTATTCAAGTATTTGCCTTTAAGTGGTCATAGGCTCATGTTAGTGAGCTGATGATGGAAGGTAGAACTCCTTAGCGATTAGGAGTTGGGCAATAATTCTTTAAATATAACACGTTTCATAGTTTTTGGAAGCTATTCCAGTATTTGCCTTTAGGTGCTCATAGGCTCATGTTGGTGAGCTGATGATGGAAGGTACAACTCCTTAACAATTAGGAGTTAGAGGATAATTCTTTAAATATAACATATTACATGTATTTTGGAAGCTATTCAAGTATTTGCCTTTAGGTGGTCATAGGCTCATGTAGCTGATGATGGAAGGTACAACTCCTTAGCGATTAGGAGTTTGGCAATAATTCTTTAAATACAACATATTTCATGTTTTTTTAAGCTATTCGAGTATTTGCCTTTAGGTGGTCATAGGCTCATGTTGGTGAGCTGATGATGGAAAGTACAACTCCTTAGCGATTAGGAGTTGGGCAATAATTCTTTAAATATAACACGTTTCATGGTTTTTGGAAGCTATTCCAGTATTTGCCTTTAGGTGGTCATAGGCTCATGTTGGTGAGCTGATGATGGAAGGTACAACTCCTTAACAATTAGGAGTTAGAGGATAATTCTTTAAATATAACATATTACATGTATTTTGGAAGCTATTCAAGTATTTGCCTTTAGGTGGTCATAGGCTCATGTAGCTGATGATGGAAGGTACAACTCCTTAGCGATTAGGAGTTGGGCAATAATTCTTTAAATACAACATATTTCATGTTTTTTTAAGCTATTCGAGTATTTGCCTTTAGGTGGTCATAGGCTCATGTTGGTGAGCTGATGATGGAAGGTACAACTCCTTAGCGATTAGGAGTTGGGGGATAATTCTCACTAAGCGGAATACTAACTCAAGTCATTAAAAGCCCCCGCCTACGGGGTCGGGCTTCTAACACTCTCGTTGGTAATACCGTACTTACCTCCCTAGATGCACAATGTACTTTTATTGAACCTATTTTATATTTATACTATACTAAAAAGCAAAAAATAAAATATTTTATAAATAAAAATTAAACCGCCTTCAAAAATACGCTGGAACTAAAAAGTGCAAAATAATTTTGGTTCCTACCACTTAGGATTTCCTACCCAAACCTTTAAACCTTTTACCCTATTCATTGAAATAGAATATGATTCCTAGGTACCCCACTGATCTCAGTGAAGTCGGTGCCAAGACACAGAACAACAACAACTAAATAATATTACGTATACACTTCATAATATTAATAATATTTTGATTTAATTTATAATATTTTGAAGAGTATTTCTTAACCCTAAAATAATAACTAACCCTAAAATATAAGTGTGATGTAGCCTGTGGACGTATTTGTCTTGGCACCGACTTCACTGAGATCAGTGGGGTACCTAGGAATCATATTCTATTTCAATGAATAGGGTAAAAGGTTTAAAGGTTTGGGTAGAAAATCCTAAGTGGTAGGAACCAAAATTATTTTGCACTTTTTAGTTCCAGCGTATTTTTGAAGGCGGTTTAATTTTTATTTATAAAATATTTTTAAGATGATACGATTTAAATGGTAATGTAATTCGTCCACGGAAAGAACATGTTTAGTCAAATCAAATTAAGAAGGAAAACCAACAGAATAAGCTGTGAATTTGCTCTGATTTTTTATGCTTTGGACATGTTTTTACCGTGGACCCTTCATGTTTTTTGTAAAGATATTACGCGCTGATTAATTAAATTTGTTTAGTCTTTATTTTAAAGGTATTTGTAAAGTAAAATATTGTGGGATTTGTGGAGTAGGGTGGGTACCCTTAAAATTTGAAGCCTGTGGTAAAGCCATGTAAAGGTATATTTTTATGTGGGTAGGTGTACTTATTGTCTTATTTTGATAGAGGTACATATATCAAATTTCCTCCACTGCCAGTCACCCTTAGATCACGAACCCTTAAGTGTTCGAAATGTAATTCATATAGTACGGGACGTACTCCGATACTATACTTATAGTTTCATTTCATGAATAACTATCGCTGTACACAAAGGAAACATGGTGATGTAACTGTTCTGTCGTGTTTGTCACGATTTTAAGCAATAAAACAAATCATTAACTGGAATACCTTCTTCTCAATTTGTCGATAGTCCATTCGAATGTTCAGCCAAACACCGTTCCCATGGAATAATTAAATGTTTCCAAAATTAATTAGAGTCCGAACCTTCAAGAAAGGTTAAATGGAAAACTGGGTGTTTCATCACAGGTCGTTTGTTAATTATTTGAGACGGCTACAAAAGGTCGGATCGGAGTTACAAAATCTTGAATTTGAGACTTACTTGCCTATAAAGAGCTTTTAAGTGTTCTTTTAAGAAAGGGCTAGGTTACCTCTGACCTACTTAAGTAAATAATTGAAATGGTGCGTGATGAAAAAAAATATGTTATAACTTTTTTAATATTCGTTTTCTTTTCATGGACTGAAAGACCAAACCATTTTTATCATTTTATTTATTAAAAAAAACAAACAGGAACCTTACCTATTGTATATCATTAATCTTGGGGTACCTAGGTTTTTCCTGAATGTAATCTAAGACAACAATTAATAGTAGATTGTGTCACAAGGGATCAAAATGGTATATTTCCGGCGTGGGCGTATATTGAATCCTGAATGGAGCGACGGATTCAATTCACAATTGAATCCCGACCGTAGGGAGGGATTCTAAAGGGGAATCCTGAGCGTAATGAAAGATTCAAGCGTTAACGCCCAAGACGAAATAATTTTGGTACCGTGTGACACATACTGCTTTTCACAACACCTATGAGAAAAATAAAAGATACCTATATCACATATTTAATATTTATGCGAATAATCAATTCTGAAGATTTTTTTATCAATTATAAACGTACTGTTTATTTTCATATTTCATTGCAATTTTAAGAAAAGACCCGTATTCGAATAGGTGGTGTGAAAAATAATTTGTGGAATGAACGTTTTACGGGGAAAATGTACTTACTTACTTATAATAATATAAGGAGAATTTCAATAAGACAAGTATCTACCTCACAAAGCTAATTTTCCATTCCACAAGAAATCACCCCTAATATTTCTGGCTTGCTTTTAGTTAGTTAATAAGTGAAAGGTACATTTTTGATTTGAGTATCAGATAAAATTTAACATTAAAATAAATGTTTTGAGACTAATTTGGAGGGATTCAATAAGCGTTATAATCTAATAAATATAATTGAAATGAAAGCGTTACCTAATTTACAAGGCTTTCATATTTCGTACCTCCTTGAAGAGATTAACTTCAAATGAATTTTTAGATTGATAAGCCAAACGTTAATTGTTTGATTTAGGTAGATTGTATCTAATTTAATTAAAAAGTACAAAAATCATAATCATCTATCATTTCATAGCTTACACTTTTTTGTATTTTCTAGTTTCTGTATATTGTATTTTTTGTGTATGTTACGAATAAACTAATTTATATTTCTATGATTATTTTTCTTTATTTACACACTTATATGAGTAATCAGGAATAAACTGCATTTAAATTATGACGCTAACTCCATACATATGTATCTATACACAAGGAAAGCCGTATTTTATGTACTACATCGGTTGAGTTCAATTATCTACTACATAAGTAGTAAAAGTAGGTACAAAGTACTGAAGTTTTCACTAATATGAGTAACAATTACATGTATGACTTTACAATCAACGTAATACATATATTTTACCTTCTTTATTTTTAAAACTGTATAATTTATATGGGTCTATATCGGGTGGCATTTTTTTTAATTTCGTTTAATTTTTCGCATAACAACTTACGCTGAAAACAGAATGACATAGTCATTGTTGCGCATATTTTTGTTTTGTCGAAATTGTTGATCCTAGCTCGGTTGTGTCTAAATATTGTTTGTCCTAATGATTTTCGTGTCTTATGTGTTTGTATCGAATAATAATTGTGCATCATTGTGATTTGTTTTTTTCTAAGGGGGACTTCGCTCCCCGAGCTCCCCTTTTTTCATTTTGTAAAAATGTGGATGCGTAAACAATTAACTAAAATACTTAAGTATTTTATTGACTACGCTTTTTACTCCACCCTGGAAGCCTGGAAACCTGACCAATCCAATTCGGTTTTTTTTCGTTTTCAAAATGTTTGGCCTGAGAAAGCAATATTAATAAAAATTAACATGGATTATACATACATTTTAGTTAATTCGACGTTCGAGTAGGTAATCAATATTTGGATATGTATGGTATGTAGGTGTTTTAAATATGTACGGGCAAAATTAAGTATCCTAAACGAGCCAAACACTCTGGGCCAAATAATTTTAGGACAATTAACGTTAAGCGACGACGCGACAGGCACCCAATTTATATATGTAGGTACAAAGGTACATAAGTTAAATCTATCTAACCTAAACTATGTCTAAGATAGGCCCTCGAGGCATTATTTATTATTTTATTTATTGAATTATTAGCCGCAATTTTAATTTACATTATAGTCGGGGTCATACAGCGTTCGTGAAAACGGGCGTCTTTCCTGTGGACATTGCGATAGTTAACGGTTCTGGGACATACAAATTAGATTTGTCCACATAATTCTTAAGAACGAGAAGCCTCTTATCAGCTTGTATTCGTCTAACTTAAACATTAGTGTTATAGAGCCCTTAACTTGCATATGTCCACAGGAAATATTTGTAACGTAACTCATACAAAAAAAATTATATGACCCAGTCCCACAAAATTGTTGGAACAGTTTGACTGTGGGAGCTCATCATCATCATCATCAGCTTCGGTCTTGTCAGTGGAGCAGCTTCCATGAGTCCCTGTCTAAAGTTTTTTCATTAAGATCCTGATACGACACGACTTCCACTTTCTCTTTCAGTGGATCCATGTATGCTATTCTTGGCCTGTCACTCTTCCTTCTGCCTTCTATTTTTCCCTCTATGATGGTCTTGATGAAATCATCGTGTCGCAACAGGTGGTCCAATATTTTCCCTCTTCTATTCTCAAGGGTATTCAATAGGTATCTACATTCTTGAACTAAGTCTAAAATCTCTTCATTTATTTTTTTCTTCATCCAGCTGACTTTCGCCATACGCCGCCAACATCACATTTCAAATACCTCATCGCGTTTTCTATCCCGTTGAAGCAACGTCCATGTTTCGCACCCGTATAACATTATAAACTGTGGGAGCTGTATTCTCTTAATTATGTGTACCTGTACCGTGGACGCTGACGGCATTTTCTCGTTGTGTCGCAATGCTGATGCTTTGAAGAAGTCGCCATATGTTTGGTCTTTAGTTAATTCAGTCAACCGGACCTAAAGCGATTTCAGCAAACAATTTGCGTGTACTGGGCCCCATGAACCTAAAGTTATAAACTGTACAAACTTTTACTTTTTGCAGAGGCCCTTATATTTATTGAGTTTTAAAAATTCGGCATTTTCAACCGCAGCGGCCGTCTAAATGTAGTTTGTTGAAGATGGCATAGTGCCAGGATGTCTAAGCAAGTAGCATCCCACAACAACATCCGTCCCATTAATACTAGTAGGCTCGAGAAGGGCAAATATTTTGATGGTGGCATGAGACCTGTGAATTATGTCGTTAAGCGTCGCATACTTATCTGGAAATACGGCCTGCACTTTTTTGACAATAACATTGCGTTGAAAATATTCTCATTTTATGCAAACATTGCTACAAATTAATCATTCATCAATGAAAAAATGAAATAAATTTCTTATAAATATTAGATGTCATATACCAAAGAAAAACGACCAACGTCCGAGGTGGGGATCGAACCCACGTACTCAGCTTTCGCGGCTGATGCCTGTACCCCTCGGCTACTCGGTCTTAGCAACCACTGGTCAATTTTCTCGGGTATATGCAATCCCTTACAAGGCTAGGCGCCTTTGACCATTCTCTAAGGGCAAGCAATACATGCCTGCCCACCTCCCCCACCTCGGACGTAAGGTGATCTTGGTCGTTTTTCTTTGGTATATGGCATCTAATATTTATAATTTATATAGTATTAAGTAGTGTGACTACTGGGGAAAAATAAAAAGTACAAATCAAAATATTTAAATGAAATAAAACTATGAAAACGGATAAACTCGCGTATATTAACTAATTTTAACTTCATTCCGACGTTTCGAACACTTTACAGTGTTCGTGGTCTACGGATGACTCCACCTAGTTTTATTTCATGTGTAATCCTCGCGGTAACCGAAGATCAAAATATTTAGTTAATAAATAATTTGCTTTGTAATTTCACAATAACTGAAATAAATTTCTCTTGAAAACCAAACTAAAGTAGGTCCTAACAGACAGATACACCGATAGACAGCTTCTTCGTACACCCAATCAGTAGACCGCCAACTGACTAAAACCGTCCATTTAAGTACTGTATTTGAACGTAATTACTTTCATTCGTCCAAAGTGCTTTACGTGGTTTGCATAATGCCAAAGAAAAACAAGAAAACTGTGTTAAAAATTCGAGCTCGGGAGATAGTAATCCGCCTATGGCCAGACAATTTTGAACGGAAAACATTAAACGACCGTCCATTAGTTCCGAGTCACGATAAAAAAAACTTTTCTGCGTTGTCGACAGCATACGTATTAATCACACAACACAAAATCGATACTAAATTCTTTGCAAATTGCAATCCTTGTACCTAAGTAGATAGATATCTAATCGAAAAAATAGAAGGCGTCATTTTTTTCTAAATACATTTGTAGGGTAAATTTTGTTTGTTTGCGGGCATGGCGGCAGTTAGTAGGCGGTGGCGGTTGCTGCTTGGTCTACAAATCGCCACGGCCAGACCCTGGTAATCTTCGTCGTCTCGTGGGCTAATTCTAGTGGAGGGTGTTATGAACGCCTTTGCGGACATAAATTTTAGTCAGGTGGGTGATCCCGCGCATGAACTGCCGCCATGCCCGCAAACAAACAAAATTTACCCTACAAATGTATTTAGAAAAAAATGACGCCTTCTATTTTTTCGATTAGATATCTATCTACTTAGGTACAAGGATTGCAATTTGCAAAGAATTTAGTATCGATTTTGTGTTGTGTGATTAATACGTATGCTGTCGACAACGCAGAAAAGTTTTTTTTATCGTGACTCGGAACTAATGGACGGTCGTTTAATGTTTTCCGTTCAAAATTGTCTGGCCATAGGCGGATTACTATCTCCCGAGCTCGAATTTTTAACACAGTTTTCTTGTTTTTCTTTGGCATTATGCAAACCACGTAAAGCACTTTGGACGAATGAAAGTAATTACGTTCAAATACAGTACTTAAATGGACGGTTTTAGTCAGTTGGCGGTCTACTGATTGGGTGTACGAAGAACCCAACTAGCAAAATATAGTCATATAGAAGTTGAGACAACGTTTTGCATATAACTTCTAGTCTAATTTGGTTGGTCATATAAACGTAAGGTAAACGGTTATAAAAGGCGAAAGTGGCTCAAATTATACGACTTATTGGTGAGATAAACGTTAAATAAAGGTTTGCATGGCGACTTAAATCGTTTATTAAAGGTATTGTAACGATTAAGGAATGACCAAAACGTTGTATAAAGAGTACAACAAAAACCTTTACGCGACCTAAATATCAAATAAATGTTTTATTACTGACCATTTTGTTTTATAGAAGGTTTAGTATAACCCTTACTCATTGTTTATCGGACTTTTAAGTTACATAAATGTTTTTAAGTTTTATTTATAAAACTGCTCCTGACATTTATTTTAGATACGCGCAAAACTTGGTGTGTGTGACAAAAAAGTGTACGGAAAAATAATACAAGGTAATTTTATAAGATTTGTAATAGAAATTATTGTTCTATATATTGAGCGTTTGCACATTTGGCGTGAGCTGAATTCGTATGGGAAGGTCACTTTACCGTTAAAGTTCATGATGATATACAGTGTTTTGCTGTCGCGCTCTTAATATATGCGAAATAATTATAATTTATAACAATATTTCTTCATATTTTATTATAGTTAAGGTTAGCCATTTTGGAAAAAGTCATGGATTTATACTTATACGACTACAATATAACTTTATCTTAAGTAAAGGTTTTTATAACGACTACAAATTGTCCGCCATTACTAAGCCGCCGTTACTAGTCCGCCACTTCGTTTGTACCGTTTCCACGATGTAACGTCCATGGTTTTTTTCTTTTAAATAGTACTGTGATGCTCACGAAATGGCGACTGATGTTTTATAATATTAATTTCAAATCGACTATAAATTGCATGATGTTTTATAACCGTAACTTAAAATCAATTTAAAAACATATAGTCCAATAAAAGGAATATAACGAGTTCGGCAACAACTAAAGGTTTTTCAAAGTTTTTGTTTGACGTTAATATAACCAACTGTTGAATAAAGGGTAGATAACAGTCCCGCTGATATCGTTTTGTCATATTGAAGTTACCTTCAATACCGCTATATAACTGTCGAGATAAGGTTTTATGATATCACTTATACAACAATAAAATTATGTAGACGTTGTAAAAATGACCTTATTACGACGGTTCTGTTTTTTCTAAACCCTTTATAAGACGAAAACGTTTATACAACTTTGAACATCATTAAGTAAACGTTTTCTTTAAAACCTCTACATGATTGTTGTATAATTAAGTCGCAAAAACGTTTATTTACCATAGTAATTAGACTATTTGGTAGGACGACTAAACTATCAGATTTATAACGTTTATCTGACTAACAGGTTAACTAAAAACGACTATAAAACTCTTATATGGCTAAAGGTCGTATAACTCTTGATTTATATGACTTCTTTGCTAGTTGGGAAGCTGTCTATCGGTCTATCTGTCTGTTAGGACCTACTTTAGTTTGGTTTTCAAGAGAAATTTATTTCAGTTATTGTGAAATTACAAAGCAAATTATTTATTAACTAAATATTTTGATCTTCGGTTACCGCGAGGATTACACATGAAATAAAACTAGGTGGAGTCATCCGTAGACCACGAACACTGTAAAGTGTTCGAAACGTCGGAATGAAGTTAAAATTAGTTAATATACGCGAGTTTATCCGTTTTCATAGTTTTATTTCATTTAAATATTTTGATTTGTACTTTTTATTTTTCCCCAGTAGTCACACTACTTAATACTATATAAATTATAAATATTAGATGCCATATACCAAAGAAAAACGACCAAGATCACCTAACGTCCGAGGTGGGGGAGGTGGGCAGGCATGTATTGCTTGCCCTTAGAGAATGGTCAAAGGCGCCTAGCCTTGTAAGGGATTGCATATACCCGAGAAAATTGACCAGTGGTTGCTAAGACCGAGTAGCCGAGGGGTACAGGCATCAGCCGCGAAAGCTGAGTACGTGGGTTCGATCCCCACCTCGGACGTTGGTCGTTTTTCTTTGGTATATGACATCTAATATTTATAAGAAATTTATTTCATTTTTTCATTGATGAATGATTAATTTGTAGCAATGTTTGCATAAAATGAGAATATTTTCAACGCAATGTTATTGTCAAAAAAGTGCAGGCCGTATTTCCAGATAAGTATGCGACGCTTAACGACATAATTCACAGGTCTCATGCCACCATCAAAATATTTGCCCTTCTCGAGCCTACTAGTATTAATGGGACGGATGTTGTTGTGGGATGCTACTTGCTTAGACATCCTGGCACTATGCCATCTTCAACAAACTACATTTAGACGGCCGCTGCGGTTGAAAATGCCGAATTTTTAAAACTCAATAAATATAAGGGCCTCTGCAAAAAGTAAAAGTTTGTACAGTTTATAACTTTAGGTTCATGGGGCCCAGTACACGCAAATTGTTTGCTGAAATCGCTTTAGGTCCGGTTGACTGAATTAACTAAAGACCAAACATATGGCGACTTCTTCAAAGCATCAGCATTGCGACACAACGAGAAAATGCCGTCAGCGTCCACGGTACAGGTACACATAATTAAGAGAATACAGCTCCCACAGTTTATAATGTTATACGGGTGCGAAACATGGACGTTGCTTCAACGGGATAGAAAACGCGATGAGGTATTTGAAATGTGATGTTGGCGGCGTATGGCGAAAGTCAGCTGGATGAAGAAAAAAATAAATGAAGAGATTTTAGACTTAGTTCAAGAATGTAGATACCTATTGAATACCCTTGAGAATAGAAGAGGGAAAATATTGGACCACCTGTTGCGACACGATGATTTCATCAAGACCATCATAGAGGGAAAAATAGAAGGCAGAAGGAAGAGTGACAGGCCAAGAATAGCATACATGGATCCACTGAAAGAGAAAGTGGAAGTCGTGTCGTATCAGGATCTTAATGAAAAAACTTTAGACAGGGACTCATGGAAGCTGCTCCACTGACAAGACCGAAGCTGATGATGATGATGATGAGCTCCCACAGTCAAACTGTTCCAACAATTTTGTGGGACTGGGTCATATAATTTTTTTTGTATGAGTTACGTTACAAATATTTCCTGTGGACATATGCAAGTTAAGGGCTCTATAACACTAATGTTTAAGTTAGACGAATACAAGCTGATAAGAGGCTTCTCGTTCTTAAGAATTATGTGGACAAATCTAATTTGTATGTCCCAGAACCGTTAACTATCGCAATGTCCACAGGAAAGACGCCCGTTTTCACGAACGCTGTATGACCCCGACTATAATGTAAATTAAAATTGCGGCTAATAATTCAATAAATAAAATAATAAATAATGCCTCGAGGGCCTATCTTAGACATAGTTTAGGTTAGATAGATTTAACTTATGTACCTTTGTACCTACATATATAAATTGGGTGCCTGTCGCGTCGTCGCTTAACGTTAATTGTCCTAAAATTATTTGGCCCAGAGTGTTTGGCTCGTTTAGGATACTTAATTTTGCCCGTACATATTTAAAACAACAACAATAATAACAAGAGATATAAAGTCTTTAAAAAGTCAGAACATTTATACATATATATATATATACATCTGCTACTTATACTTATTATGCATACTTATTTATGCATGTACACATCTGCTACTTTAGCCTCTCATTGTAAGAATAATATTTTACGACTCACTTTTGGAGCATGAAAAGTAATGTACATTACTGCAGAGGCCGGGAGGATAGGGGTTGAAAGCTTTGAGGTGTGCAACAATTCCTGCCAAGGTATCTACTTACAGTGCTTTTCTCAAACATGCAATGAAAACAGTGTAGGCTAAAAAAACACAATATCAAAATACAATAAACACCAGCCGGGTAGCTTCGAAGCTCGTGTGTTTATTGAGTCCTTACAGTTTTTTTTACTGAATGAGACGATGTCGCAATTTATATGGAATCGATATTTTAAAAACCGGCCAAGAGCATGTCGAGTTATTCGAAAACGGCAGGGCCGATTATATTCCAAATAGTTTTATTTTAAAGTATTCTATGAGCCCACTATTTATGTCCCAGTTCATGTTCATGATGACCCAGAGATCAAAAGTCAGAGGGCGGGACACAATTTATTTTTATTCTGCACCGGTTATCTCCAAAAATATTGACTTTAGAAAAGACCGTTATTATTTTTAAGAGACCTATTCAATTGACATCCAATATACGATGCATTTATTTTTTAAATAATGTTTACGGAATATAACACCTATCCACAATATTTTACTGTAAAAGTTGTAAAAATAAATACGTTCATTGGACGTCTTTATTATGCTTCGTAGATTGAAGGGAAAGTTAAATAATACCAAGATTACTTTTAAATTTGATTCAAAGCGACAACAAGTGATGTTACGATATCAATTTTGAGCATAATATCAAAGTTTCCGTTGTTTTGTTGTTTATTGATTCAGTCTGTTTTATGGTACGATATCAATAACATGATTGCTATTTTGGAGTGAAGAACAAAATGAGATAAATCAATAAAGTTTAGGTACTATTGCTTAAGTAGGAGAAACGATGATACTATATATTATAATATGTGTCGTTTAAAAGTTCTTCTTAGCTCTTCATGACCAGTTTCACTTTACATCATAGGATATTCTAGTACAGCGTGGGATTACTGTAGGACTTTATTCTTATATTTAAAGATAATAATTATGAAGAAACTCTGAGATACCGTCATAAAAATATCTGTCGTCTTCAACTTCTCCTTTTGACACTTATTATAATAAATATTAGAGCCATCAGTGGCCTATTTCACCATAATTACAAGTCTGACAATTGTAAAATATCACTGTTACTGACGTCACAGGCCTCCGTAGGCTACGGCTACCGCTTACTATCGGGCGGTCCATCTACTTGTTTGCAACCAACATAAAATTATTTCTAATAACGTTTTTAAATCGTTAATAAACTACTTTTTATTTTCCGAATCCCGTGACAATTGTCGCAAGGTTTAGTACAATTCTCATTAAATCTTGACATGAGGTTCGGCATATGTCGGAATTTCGCTACAATTGTCGAGTTTTTTGTGACAATTGTAATTTTGCTTCGCAAAAAAGTGGTTATTTACTGCTGATTTAATAAAGTTCCTGCGCTAAATTTTATGTTGGTGGCAAACAAACGCATGGCCCTTCCGATGGTAAACGGTAACTGTAGCCTATAGACGCCCCAGATTACAGAAACAGTAAATTTACAATTGTACCACTTGTCAATTTGGTGAAATTGGGGCCAGATTAAAGACAGTTTACAATGACATTTGCTATTGTTTACATTTATTTTTATTAAATGCAGGTAGACTTTGTTCCTGTCATGTTACCTGGTAGCTACAGCTATTCACGGTTACCATAAATCATTTAATTTTGTTACTTGCACTATGGGCTTCAATCTTTATTTATGTAGGCCCCCTGCCACCTTGTTATTCTGTTTTCAGATTGTAGTAAACAATAATTTTAAATAGCAATTTTAGTTAATAGATCGATATGATGTTTCAGTTCATGCTTTATACTAATTGAAACCTCTACGAAAAGAACATAATTTCTAGTTAATTCAAAATTCAGAAGGAAAAACAACTTTAGTGTTATTAGTATGAAGTGAAATTTTTCTCTGAATGTTTTGAAGGATTAAATATGTGCTTTCCGTGGACCCTTCAATTGATTCTCGTAAATCTAAATAAAAACTTCAGTAAGTAATGTTGGTTAAACGGTTTTATGTTTCCGGTTGGTACACTAGAAGATCAAACTTACATAATAATATTGTCATCAGTGTCATCACATCAAATAACATTTCTATAATTATGGAGATTTATTAGGTAGTCAGAAATCACCATTTCAGTTAGTAATTATTTAAATGATTCAGATCCCATAACTTCGATAAAGATAAATTACGCTTTTGTTACGATAATAAATCATTTAACGTACAATTTATTACCGTAACACTTGGAGTCAATGTCAAATACGAGTACATGACTGTGTTTACATTGAGGCGTAATTCTCGCAGACATACAATGCAATATCGCCACTAACTACGTATATACTTCAATCTCGTATCTGCAACACTCATCTCTTTTTGCTGGTGGTAGGACCTCGTGCAGGGTCCGCCCGGATAGCTACAACCATCTTACCCGTTAACCTGCCGCTGAATAGCAGTGTTTGCACCGCTGTGTTTTGCTTTGGGGGTAAGATAGCCGGTGTAATTACTGGTATAGATACTAGATAGAGGTAATCCATCTAAGTCCTCAGGGTAGGCAGCGCATAAACGATTTTTTGGTCACTGTCCATGGGCCTTCCTGGCCGTCCCTGCTTTTTATCAGGTGGGCTGAGAGCTCAGTTGTCTACCTTTGTCACATAAAAAAAACTAATTTCATAGAAAAAACACCCGTATTCTGAGAGAAAGAAAGATGGAATTTACATGAATTGATTTCTGTACATCCGAGGTTGAGTGAGTGTAGCGACGATACAAATCGTGTTTTCTTATTTTTCACTAATTTCAGGTCATTCTAAGAACTAAATAAAAAAAACTTTACAAATAAATTAATATTCCCTTGACACATAAATAAGAAACATATTGAAACTTAAATAACTAAAACTGACTAAGTTTTATGTTTGTCGGTAGTCAGCACAATTCACTCAAATGCGATTGTATGCTGACCTCAGGGGCTTATTGCATAACAAATTACAACTAATATTACAAGCCGAAGTCTTTTTCTAGTAAAAGAGATAGCAAAGAGACTTCCGCTTGTAATATTAGTTGTAATTTGTTATGCAATAGGCCCCTGGTCTTAATTGCATCTAATTTGTTTTATTTTTTTTTTTTTATACCACGTCGGTGGCAAACAAGCATACGGCCCGCCTGATGGAAAGCAGTTAGGTACCGTAGCCTATGGGCGCCTGCGACCTCAGGGTGTCACATGCGCGTTGCCGACCCAATAAAAATAACGTTGGCACAACAAAGTGGCTCCACTCCACCTGATCGTAAGTGAAAAGTAGAACCCAAATCGCGGCGGCAACGAACAGGAGACAATCAGTAACCTGTTAGTTGCCACCGCCTTGCTGGCCCGCTAGATGCTGGTAAATACACCGGCTGACCCCGAAACACGGCAAACACGAAGGTAAGTCATTTCACGGGCGTTTACACCGAATGTACGGTGGTAGCCAACCAGGCGGGTACTAGTAAAAACTACCCTACCACCGGCTGAGAAGCTGGCTACTCAGTATTTCCCTTAGTCGACTCCTACGACACCCACGGGAAGAGAGGGGCGGTGATTTTTGTATTCTTACTCCGTCACCGCACGGATTTTCTTTGCATGCAATAATCACTGGTAATAAGTACAAGTTGTAACTATGTGCTACATTTCTGTTTAAGACACACTTTTTATTCAACCAAGTGAATATTTTTTACCTTAAAATCTTTAAAATATTATAACATGATATACCAGTTGCAAAACTTTTTTCTTTTAAATATTTATCACACGGGTTACTCACGTAATTTAAGTCGATAATCGCTCGACATGTTTCGATCCATTTAGAGGATCCTCAACTTTTTTCTTTTCATGAAAGGGCTGTTTGGTCGAGCGACCCCACAGACCTACAACAAAAAATATATAAAATGAAACTTACGGGCAATTATTATTTTAGCTTAAATTAAAAAAAATCTTAAGTACATTTTATCACTGTTGTATTGATTTCTTGCCTAATCTGAAAATATTCAAGTGGACTCGCCTTTGACTCTTGGTGGCTTATGATGGTCCCGTTTTATCTATTTATCGTGCTACGCATCACTTTCGCACTTACATACTTGTTAGAACCTGACGGCAACAACGACAGACGATTAAACACGGTACCATCATAAGCCTACAGTACGTTAATGGCTTGGATGCCCGATACGACTGACTAAGGAGGTGCAGCAGTAGGCCGTACGTCACTAGCATGTGCTCTGACGTACGCCCTTTGGGGCACACTACAAGTGCCTTACTTCCCCGCTGAAGTTACCGGATGCGTTTGCGTATCGACGTTGCCCGCCTCCTACACCGAAGTGTAAGAAGTTCTCCTACACCAGCAGGACATGAAGCCCTCATCGGTGTAGGAGGCGGGCAACGTCGATACGCAAACGCATCCGGTAACTTCAGCGGGGAAGTAAGGCACTTGTAGTGTGCCCCAAAGGGCGTACGTCAGAGCACATGCTAGTGACGTACGGCCTACTGCTGCACCTCCTTAGTCAGTCGTATCGGGCATCCAAGCCATTAACGTACTGTAGGCTTATGATGGTACCGTGTTTAATCGTCTGTCGTTGTTGCCGTCAGGTTCTAACAAGTATGTAAGTGCGAAAGTGATGCGTAGCACGATAAATAGATAAAACGGGACCATCATAAGCCACCAAGAGTCAAAGGCGAGTCCACTTGAATATTTTCAGATTAGGCAAGAAATCAATACAACAGTGATAAAATGTACTTAAGATTTTTTTTAATTTAAGCTAAAATAATAATTGCCCGTAAGTTTCATTTTATATATTTTTTGTTGTAGGTCTGTGGGGTCGCTCGACCAAACAGCCCTTTCATGAAAAGAAAAAAGTTGAGGATCCTCTAAATGGATCGAAACATGTCGAGCGATTATCGACTTAAATTACGTGAGTAACCCGTGTGATAAATATTTAAAAGAAAAAAGTTTTGCAACTGGTATATCATGTTATAATATTTTAAAGATTTTAAGGTAAAAAATATTCACTTGGTTGAATAAAAAGTGTGTCTTAAACAGAAATGTAGCACATAGTTACAACTTGTACTTATTACCAGTGATTATTGCATGCAAAGAAAATCCGTGCGGTGACGGAGTAAGAATACAAAAATCACCGCCCCTCTCTTCCCGTGGGTGTCGTAGGAGTCGACTAAGGGAAATACTGAGTAGCCAGCTTCTCAGCCGGTGGTAGGGTAGTTTTTACTAGTACCCGCCTGGTTGGCTACCACCGTACATTCGGTGTAAACGCCCGTGAAATGACTTACCTTCGTGTTTGCCGTGTTTCGGGGTCAGCCGGTGTATTTACCAGCATCTAGCGGGCCAGCAAGGCGGTGGCAACTAACAGGTTACTGATTGTCTCCTGTTCGTTGCCGCCGCGATTTGGGTTCTACTTTTCACTTACGATCAGGTGGAGTGGAGCCACTTTGTTGTGCCAACGTTATTTTTATTGGGTCGGCAACGCGCATGTGACACCCTGAGGTCGCAGGCGCCCATAGGCTACGGTACCTAACTGCTTTCCATCAGGCGGGCCGTATGCTTGTTTGCCACCGACGTGGTATAAAAAAAATAAAATAAAACAAATTAGAAGCAATTAAGACCAGGGGCCTATTGCATAACAAATTACAACTAATATTACAAGCGGAAGTCTCTTTGCTATCTCTTTTACTAGAAAAAGACTTCGGCTTGTAATATTAGTTGTAATTTGTTATGCAATAAGCCCCTGAGGTCAGCATACAATCGCATTTGAGTGAATTGTGCTGACTACCGACAAACCTAAAACTTAGTCAGTTTTAGTTATTTAAGTTTCAATATGTTTCTTATTTATGTGTCAAGGGAATATTAATTTATTTGTAAAGTTTTTTTTATTTAGTTCTTAGAATGACCTGAAATTAGTGAAAAATAAGAAAACACGATTTGTATCGTCGCTACACTCACTCAACCTCGGATGTACAGAAATCAATTCATGTAAATTCCATCTTTCTTTCTCTCAGAATACGGGTGTTTTTTCTATGAAATTAGTTTTTTTTATGTGACAAAGGTAGACAACTGAGCTCTCAGCCCACCTGATAAAAAGCAGGGACGGCCAGGAAGGCCCATGGACAGTGACCAAAAAATCGTTTATGCGCTGCCTACCCTGAGGACTTAGATGGATTGCCTCTATCTAGTATCTATACCAGTAATTACACCGGCTATCTTACCCCCAAAGCAAAACACAGCGGTGCAAACACTGCTATTCAGCGGCAGGTTAACGGGTAAGATGGTTGTAGCTATCCGGGCGGACCCTGCACGAGGTCCTACCACCAGCAAAAAGAGATGAGTGTTGCAGATACGAGATTGAAGTATATACGTAGTTAGTGGCGATATTGCATTGTATGTCTGCGAGAATTACGCCTCAATGTAAACACAGTCATGTACTCGTATTTGACATTGACTCCAAGTGTTACGGTAATAAATTGTACGTTTAATGATTTATTATCGTAACAAAAGCGTAATTTATCTTTATCGAAGTTATGGGATCTGAATCATTTAAATAATTACTAACTGAAATGGTGATTTCTGACTACCTAATAAATCTCCATAATTATAGAAATGTTATTTGATGTGATGACACTGATGACAATATTATTATGTAAGTTTGATCTTCTAGTGTACCAACCGGAAACATAAAACCGTTTAACCAACATTACTTACTGAAGTTTTTATTTAGATTTACGAGAATCAATTGAAGGGTCCACGGAAAGCACATATTTAATCCTTCAAAACATTCAGAGAAAAATTTCACTTCATACTAATAACACTAAAGTTGTTTTTCCTTCTGAATTTTGAATTAACTAGAAATTATGTTCTTTTCGTAGAGGTTTCAATTAGTATAAAGCATGAACTGAAACATCATATCGATCTATTAACTAAAATTGCTATTTAAAATTATTGTTTACTACAATCTGAAAACAGAATAACAAGGTGGCAGGGGGCCTACATAAATAAAGATTGAAGCCCATAGTGCAAGTAACAAAATTAAATGATTTATGGTAACCGTGAATAGCTGTAGCTACCAGGTAACATGACAGGAACAAAGTCTACCTGCATTTAATAAAAATAAATGTAAACAATAGCAAATGTCATTGTAAACTGTCTTTAATCTGGCCCCAATTTCACCAAATTGACAAGTGGTACAATTGTAAATTTACTGTTTCTGTAATCTGGGGCGTCTATAGGCTACAGTTACCGTTTACCATCGGAAGGGCCATGCGTTTGTTTGCCACCAACATAAAATTTAGCGCAGGAACTTTATTAAATCAGCAGTAAATAACCACTTTTTTGCGAAGCAAAATTACAATTGTCACAAAAAACTCGACAATTGTAGCGAAATTCCGACATATGCCGAACCTCATGTCAAGATTTAATGAGAATTGTACTAAACCTTGCGACAATTGTCACGGGATTCGGAAAATAAAAAGTAGTTTATTAACGATTTAAAAACGTTATTAGAAATAATTTTATGTTGGTTGCAAACAAGTAGATGGACCGCCCGATAGTAAGCGGTAGCCGTAGCCTACGGAGGCCTGTGACGTCAGTAACAGTGATATTTTACAATTGTCAGACTTGTAATTATGATGAAATAGGCCACTGATGGCTCTAATATTTATTATAATAAGTGTCAAAAGGAGAAGTTGAAGACGACAGATATTTTTATGACGGTATCTCAGAGTTTCTTCATAATTATTATCTTTAAATATAAGAATAAAGTCCTACAGTAATCCCACGCTGTACTAGAATATCCTATGATGTAAAGTGAAACTGGTCATGAAGAGCTAAGAAGAACTTTTAAACGACACATATTATAATATATAGTATCATCGTTTCTCCTACTTAAGCAATAGTACCTAAACTTTATTGATTTATCTCATTTTGTTCTTCACTCCAAAATAGCAATCATGTTATTGATATCGTACCATAAAACAGACTGAATCAATAAACAACAAAACAACGGAAACTTTGATATTATGCTCAAAATTGATATCGTAACATCACTTGTTGTCGCTTTGAATCAAATTTAAAAGTAATCTTGGTATTATTTAACTTTCCCTTCAATCTACGAAGCATAATAAAGACGTCCAATGAACGTATTTATTTTTACAACTTTTACAGTAAAATATTGTGGATAGGTGTTATATTCCGTAAACATTATTTAAAAAATAAATGCATCGTATATTGGATGTCAATTGAATAGGTCTCTTAAAAATAATAACGGTCTTTTCTAAAGTCAATATTTTTGGAGATAACCGGTGCAGAATAAAAATAAATTGTGTCCCGCCCTCTGACTTTTGATCTCTGGGTCATCATGAACATGAACTGGGACATAAATAGTGGGCTCATAGAATACTTTAAAATAAAACTATTTGGAATATAATCGGCCCTGCCGTTTTCGAATAACTCGACATGCTCTTGGCCGGTTTTTAAAATATCGATTCCATATAAATTGCGACATCGTCTCATTCAGTAAAAAAAACTGTAAGGACTCAATAAACACACGAGCTTCGAAGCTACCCGGCTGGTGTTTATTGTATTTTGATATTGTGTTTTTTTAGCCTACACTGTTTTCATTGCATGTTTGAGAAAAGCACTGTAAGTAGATACCTTGGCAGGAATTGTTGCACACCTCAAAGCTTTCAACCCCTATCCTCCCGGCCTCTGCAGTAATGTACATTACTTTTAATGCTCCAAAAGTGAGTCGTAAAATATTATTCTTACAATGAGAGGCTAAAGTAGCAGATGTGTACATGCATAAATAAGTATGCATAATAAGTATAAGTAGCAGATGTATATATATATATATGTATAAATGTTCTGACTTTTTAAAGACTTTATATCTCTTGTTATTATTATTATTATATTTCAATCTATTTCAAATCAATTTTGTGTTTTTAATGCATGTTAGTTGTAAGATGTACCATGATTTTTTGAAAAAACAAGTCCCGCCAAGTTTCTTACCGGTTCTTCTCGGGTCAGCGGTGTAGGGTTAGAGCCGGAAGTAGTTTTAATACTTAGACCATTCAAAAGAGTTTGTTGCTATTCCAATTTGAATAAAGAATTATTTGACTTTGACTTATGTATATGTATATTTCATGAATTTCATGATGTCCAAAACATTTCAGTAAAATATTTCGACTTACGCGGTAAAGTAGTATGAAATATTCCAGTCATCGAACCATGCAGCATCTTACTTCCAGATCCAACGTGACGAACGTAATAATATGAACATTTTATTGCATTTTTGAAAAAACGTATTTTATAAGCTAATACTAGGTTTCTTAAGTGGATTAGCTAATATGCGGAACTACTAATACGTTCAATCTTGTTTATTGTCTCGCCATATTCGTTTTTAAATTAATTTGTCAATCGGTACTAATTTTTGCAAGGTGTTTTGTTAAAATTTATCTATTAACTACCTTCCGCCGTGTGGTGACGGCAGTAAAAATACATTTGTCACCACCCCAACTCCTCCTGTGGGTGTCGTAAGAGTCGACTAAGCCATTCTTTGATATTGATGATGGGCAGCAGCGTCATCACTCATCAGGTGGACGCATTACTGTAATCGCCAATCCGCTTGCCCAGCGAGGCGATTATGGGCAATTACCTCCTAATGCGTCCATCTATATGTACCTATAGTTAATAGGAGAGGCCTACGTCCAGCAGTGGACTATCATGGGCTGATGATGATGATGATGATTAACTGCCTAGGAGAAAAAAAACACTGGAGATAATACCTACATTTTGATTTGAAATGAGTTTTTATGGTCTGCATTCTGCAATAATGAATTATGAACGTTTATTGCGTATGCAAATGTTAAATCATCATCATCATCAGCTTATCTCATTCGACTGCTGGATGTAGGCTTCTCCTATGCTATGTAGGCTTCTCCTAAGCTATGTAGGCTGGATTATGGACATGGATTATTAGGGGGATAATGGCCATAATAGTCACGCTGGGCAAGCGGATTAGCGACCGTAGTACTAGTGTGTCTACAACGAAGGTGCTCCTGCCCATCTTCTGTTTTCATAAACGAATAGCCAGACTCTTTAATCCCTTAGCCAACTCTAATGACACCGGTCGGAAGAGTTGGGGATGTTAAATAAACAGTAGTAAGTAATACAATACATATTTCGCATATTGATGAATTTCTAAAGTATGAGACATTCGTGTCAATTTGTTAACCCTTATCAAACTGATCATAATCGGTCCCATTTTACATTATAATGATATCCTTGCGAATATGTCATTTAGATTTGAACATAGACAGGGATAAGCCGTCAATGTGACTGTATTACCGGGTCGTATAGTCGAAATTCGTCTGCTTCCTTAATATGTAGGAATTGGTTGGTAATTTATTCCAAGTATAAAGTTAGCTCCATACAAGGAACCCTCTTCATCTTGACAGCTCTCACTTGCAGCTGCAGGCGTGAAGTCTTGCAAAAATGTTACTTAGAAAAATGATTGATGCATTATACTTCCGAACTAACTAAGAGAGGCGGAAAAAATATGTGGGAAAAGGTTACAATATTTCTGCAAAAAGTTGTAAAGGAGCATTAAAAAGAGTGCTATGTTAAATATGAAAAAACAATGCCACCACATTTAATTAGCGAGAGTTATACTTTCGATTTTTGCACCGTATAGCGCGTTTAAACTGAAAATAATTTCCTAACGACACATTTTGCAAAGCTTTTAATAGCGACTGAGTAAAATAAATTCTATCAGTGCTTGAAACACTCCAAAGTAAGTATTTATAAATATTGCATGTTACAATAGAAATATACAAATATCTATATTGAACTGTTAAGTAACGTTAATACCAGTAATTTTGTTTATGTCTTAGACAATTTTAGAATTATATTTATAACTAACGTGAGACTCAAACATATTTAAATATTTAGCAAAACGGGTTACTCACGTAATTTAAGTCGACATGTTTCGATCCATTTAGAGGATCCTCGTCATAGAGTACCCGCGATCAAAGCCCGGCGGCGTAGGCTGCGCTGGCGAAGGCAGAGAACTACCCTCATTGTCGCTTTAGTCAAAAAGCGGGTTGCACACAACACTCACTACTTCACTAGGTATTAAAGGCTAGACTACACTGTCTACCTATGCAATACTTAAAACCGTTTTCCAACCAGGTGTCACTGACCAACCACAATCACGATTAAAACTCGAATGACGATCTATTTCAATGACTTCTCGTACTTTCCGTGGCACGACGAACTTTCCTCTTGCAAGTACGGTTACCTTATCGAACCAAATACTTATAGTGTGTCGAATCCAATACCTATAAGTAGGTTCCTACACCCGCACATATACATATTATGTAATTTTGAGATTATACCTATCTACTTAAAAACTATGAAAACAACCAATTCCCTGCAATGCGAGTGAAATGTTTTCCCTAACTAGTTCAGCGTTGGTGAGGAATGTCTAGCGGACGCTTTTTGCGGAAAATAAATCAATCCTGACGCAGGAACGCCTCTCCGAAGATTCACGAGTTTTTGTTGCTCTACTCGTACTCTGCTAGTAAAGTGCATCCTGGTATAGGAATCATTTGTGGGAAAGTGTTAACTGTTAATGTTTCTGTGTATGGA